>VCHN02000014.1:151061100-151128267 GCA_007115665.2 Sequoiadendron giganteum | reverse complement strand
TGAATTTTATAGAAAATTTTATGGTGATTTAGTGTTACCTGGTAATATTAAAATAAGTCAAAGGTCTTTTGGAAAATGTAAACCTTGGTATGTAGAAATTAATAAGAAACAAATATCTTGTTGTTGTAAAACACATGTTCAATTTCATTATTTTTATGATGTATTTTGATATATACGTTGTACTTTGCATACTAACATGATTATGCAGGAATGTGGTATTAATATGTCACCTAAAACAATAAGGGATTTTATATCAAGTTTGTTTTGTGAAAGATCTAATGGAAAATTATTTTATTTAAGTTCTTGTATTTTTGGACAATGCACTAGTTGTGGCAATCTTTCATTCTTAATAGTTTGCATGCATGAAAGTGTTGATAATGATTTTGGAAAACAATTAGTGGATGTTAAAATATTTAAGAATGTTAACTATTCTCTAAAAGATGGAAATATTGGAAAGCATTGTGATTTAGTTACAGAAAAAGTTAGTGTGCATGCATTCATAATAGAATTTAAGAATAAGATTATACCAAAATATGGTACGCACTCTCAACATGCTCGATGGCTTGATGGCCAATTTCACACATGTACAAACACATTTCCAATTGGTATTATACTTTCAGTGGTTGATTTTGTAGAAAATTATATTCTAGCTCCAGAAAAGGAAATTCAATCATAATATTATAATCTAGTGCAAGTAGTTATGTCTGTCCATATTGTTTATAGACATGCAAATGATAGCACAAAGGATGATAGAAAAGTTTTGAGGGAGAATCATTTTCATTTGAGTGACAACTAGCTACACTCGTCAAAGTTTGTTCAATATTGTTTCAATATATTTTATAGAAATTTAAGGTAAAGAGGAATCCAGATGACAAAACACCTTATATGGTCAAATAATTGTACGGGGTAGTTCAAGAATGCTTGCTCAAATGTTCTATTTGCTAAGTAGGGTTCACAAGGAACTTATTGTCCAACGTATATGGAGTTTTTTTTAAGTTGGGCATGGTAAAGTAGAACATGATGGAGTTGGTGTGTGTGTCAAAAGAATTCTTGCTAGAGAACAATTAAAATTCTAGGATGCAATAAAATTTAAAGATGCATGTGGGATTGTGGATTAGTGCAATACAATATTATCTGCACCTGGTTCGAGTGAGTACACTACACTTCATTAATTCTTTTGGTTGGTTGAAGAAGAGAACATTCTACCTAGAGTTGACTATGAGACAATCAATGGATCTACTAAATGGCATTCATTTAGGAGTTCGACAACAAGCACATGGACTATTTGGACAAGGGAACTTGCATGTTTTTGTCAGTTTTGTATCTCAGGAGATTGGGAAGCATGTGAAAATACATAATGGGTTGAAGAGTGGGAGCAAAGATCATTGACACCTACACAAGCACACAATCAATATGAAAGAACTATTGAAGAAAATGATCAAGTGTTTGCATCTGAAGACTATGAATGTGTTTCACACCTTGTACAAGAAGGCAATTTAATTCAATTTATTTCACTTTAGTAAGTTATTTTGTAATACTAAATTATTTATATGGATACGTGCAAGTTATTAAATCAAATTTTGTTTGCAGGACATGTGTATGTTGTTGTTGCACCTAAGGGGAATGAAGAGGAAATAGAACATTGGTTGGATCATTATGTGGATACTAAACATAATTTAATAACACCTCGAGAAGACGATGATAGCTATCATTATCCAATAGGTATGGTGAACCCCTTAAGATATTCCCTTCAACAAATTTTGATAACAAGTTTTTGATCCCCTTAAGCAATTTTTTAGAACAAGTCTTTGATCCCCTTAAGAAAATTTTGAGAACTTATTTGATGATGGTTTTCATTTTTTCCAATAGGATTGGTGGTGGTTGTTGGCACTTGGCTAGGAAAAATACCTAATAAGGAAGAATGATTTGCCTACATTCAAAGATTATGAAACATATAAAAAGATTATACACTATTCACATTTGGTGGTGGCAACAAATATAAAACTAGATTGGTATCATGGAAGACCTACAAATAAAGTTCTATGGACAATTTCTATGGAAGAGCATGAGACAATCATAGATGCGTTGCAAAAAAGAGAGGATGTAGATGGTATAATTGAATAAGTAAATATAGTTTTAGTTTATATTGTTATTTTAAATAGATTAAATACATGTTTTGATATTGGTCAAGTGTGTTATTAGTTGAAATTGATTAAAATTGTCCTTTTATAGATCCTTAAGCCATCATCAAAAAAAGGAGAGTCCATGCAGATTCAACATAGACAATATGGAATACTTGGTAAAAATTGGTAATTATTAGTTAACTTATATTTAAATACATGTTTTGATTATATATTAATATTGCTTGTACATTAATAGTTTTGATTATAAGGGAAAAATAGTTTTTGAAGGGGCCTTGAAACCCTTTACAACAACAAATACAAAATGTTGCACAAAAGGATAATCAAAAACCCACTAGGAGTAACCCAATCACCAAAAAATACAACAGAGTGGGTGTTGACCTAAAAATATTACAAGAAGCTACCATCAACACCTAATAGCCACAAAACAACAAAACAACCTAAAAGAAACCTACACCCAGTAGGGAAAAAAAAATAAACAAAGAAAAATACTAGTTCAGGCCACTCAGAGTGTTGGTCACCTCCATCTGCTAGTTCCTATGCTTTTCAACCATATCCATAAGCTCCTTCTTCTCAGCATCAAAATATTTCTTCCAATCAGCCAACCCTCTAACAATAGGTCCCTTTTCATAATCCTTAGTAGCTTTCTTACCTTTGCCCTTGGTCGTGTACTCTTTCTCCATAAGCTCCGAGGAATAAAATTGATCATCCCTAAGCTCACTATTTTTTCTAAAAAGGAATTCCAAGGAGTTTGCATTGTTCTTCCTAGAGATATGGCACACCTACAGAAGTTTTTTGATAGCCGCATTTATACCTAAAACCTTGGCTTCCATAACAGACAATATTTCATCACACAAATATTTAAAGTCATGATAAGAACCTTAAATGTCCACCATAATGTCAATAAGAATGTCCAACACTAAACCGTTCGGAGCATTCTTCAGATTCTCCTTCAAACCTCTGATTTTGATATTAATTTTATTGAACTAGTGTACATTAATTGTTAAAATTGATTTGTTATCCCTTTTTTATATCCTTAAGCCATCATTGCATTGATCTCATACTTTGAAACAAAAAGGAGAGGATGCAAATTCAACTTACACACATGTGTGGAATACTTTTAAATACAAGTACTTGAGTTGTGTACAAATAGATAGATTTATATAAATTAAAATATGTATGTTTTGATGATTTCATTGATATTTCTTGTACCTTTTTGATATCAGGTGGTGTGAAGACCTACTACATTCTTGGCATAAGTTTGAGATGTTCTTGAGGTGGCATAGCTAAATTTTGTAATCATTGTGGATTAAGGGGATGCAAGAGGGTGGATTAAGGAGAGTTGATAGAATTAATTAAAGCGATGTAAGAGGGTGGATTAAGGGGAGTTGAGAGAATGACTTAAAGGTATGTAAGAGGGTGGATTGAGGGGAGTTGAGAGAATGGCTTAAAGGGATTAAGCATCTCATGAACCCTAGAAACCCTAAACCCTAAACCATAAGACCTAAAGCCTAGAAGATGAACCCTAAACCATTAACCCATATAGATTTGTTATTCTAAGCATCTCATGAACCCTAGAAACCATAAACCATAAACCATAGGACCCAAAGCCTAGGAGATGAACCCTAAACCATTAATCCATATATATTTGTTATTCTAAGCATCTCATGAACCTTAGAAACCCTAAACCCTAAACCCTAATCCATAGGACATAAGAGATGAACCCTAAACCATTAATCCATATATATTTGTTATTCTAAGCATCTCATGAACCCTAGAAACCCTAAACCATAAACCATAGGACCTAAAGCCTAGGAGATGAACCCTAAACCATTAACACATATATATTTGTTATTCTAAGCATCTCATGAACCCTAGAAACCCTAAACCATAAACCATAGGACGTAAAGCATAGGAGATGAAACCTAAACCATTGACCCATATAGATTTATTATTCTAAGCATCTCATGAACCCTAAAAACCCTAAACCATAAACCATAGGACCTAAATCTTAGGAGATGAACCATAAACCATTAACCCATATAAATTTGTTATTTCAAGCATCTCATTAACCCTAAAACCTAAACCATAGGACCTAAAGCCTAGGAGATGAGCCCTAAAACATTAACCCATATATATTTGTTATTCTAAGCATCTCATGAACCCTATAAACCCTAAACCCTAAACCATAAACCATAAACAATAGGACCTATAGCCTAGGAGATGAACCCCGAACCATTAACCCATATAGATTTATTATTCTAAGCATCTCATGAACCCTAGAAACCATAAACCATAAACCATAAACCATAAACCTAAAGCCTAAGAGATGAACCCTAAACCATTAACCTATATAAATTTGTTATTATAAGCATCTCATGAACCGTATAAACCATAAACCATAAGACCTAAAGCCTAGGAGATGAACCCTAAACCATTAAACCATATATATTTGTTGTTCTAAGAATCTCATGAACCCTAGAAACCCTAAACCATAGGACATAAAGCCTAGGATATTAACCCTAAATAATTAACCCATATAGATTTGTTATTCTAAGCATCTCATGAACCCTAGAAATCCTAAACTATAAATCATAGGACCTAAAACCTAGGATATGAACCCCAAACCATGAACCCATAGATTTTTTATTCTAAGCATCTCATGAACCTTAGAAACCCTAAACCCTAAACCATATAACTTAAAGCCCAGGAGAAGAACCCTAAACCATTAACCCATATAGATTTGTTATTCTAAGCATCTCATGAACCCTGGAAACCCTAAACCATAACCATTAGACCTAAGCCTAGGAGATGAACCTTAAATGATTTTTTATTCTTGTTGGCATATGTCTTGTAAGTTTTTTCATTGATTTCAACCTAAGTCATGCATCTGATCTACACTATAGTTTTGGTTTACACCAACAAAACAAAGTGAAGAACAAAACATCCGATTAAAGGCTTAAAAATTGATCTAAATACCTCACCGGACTATTATTTTGGGTTATGGATTTCTGAGGAAGCTTTTATGATGATTTTAATAGCTTATTCGAGAAGTATATTGATGCACATTCACTGGTATGCGATCTAGGAGATATGATGCACTAATCTATTGGTTATCTATGCTAGAAGGCTGACTTGGCAATTATAGTAATCGCAGATGTATAAGGAGTAATTAATTAAATGTCTTTGTGCTCGATTACGTTTGTTTGGGTCCTCTCTATGTCTTAACCAACTTTGGAGGATGCGCATAAAGATTTAATCAAGGATATGGCCAATAGTTGTAAAGAACTTAATGTTTTATCAAGCCGACATGTGAATGTTCAAATCCTTGATAGTGGATATATATATGAGATCGGTTTTATCATTTTTATGTATGGAGAAAAGTGAGAAGATAAAGAATGTGTGGAATACAAATATGGTGCAAAATTTAGTAGATTAATAGTGCGAATTAGTCTATATGTGATGTGAAGAGCAAAAAAGAGAAGTGCAGAGCAAAGCGAAGCGCAGAGTCAAGAAGAAGATCCAGAATCAAATCTATGAGCTTCACCAGAACTGTAACCTGGAATGAATAGATGCTACTATCTTAGTTCATCCTTCAAATGGTTTTAATCTGAACTTTTGTAAGGTAGTGAGCCTTCCCTTTTGAGCAGTGAGCTCTAGGCAGTGTGCCTGAATGTAAGTGCATTCTCTTTTGTAAAATGTTATTTGAGTACTCAAATTATGGATTAACCTTCGCCGTGGTTTTTCCCATAACAGGGTTTCCACGCAAAAATCCTTGTGTTATGGTGTTATGAATGTTTCATTTGAATTCTTGCATCTTTCTTTTAATGCAATGACATAATGGTTTATGCTTCAGAGTAATAAAGTTAAGATTTGTTGAACACTGATTCACCTCCCCCCCTCTCAGTGTTCCCTTGAGTCCAACAATTGGTATTAGAGCATCTGGTTCCTCAGAAGAATTTTAGAAGCTTGAGGTGGATCTTGGAATGTGATGGAATTTGGTAGTCTTTAGCAACAACTTATCGTGGCAGTTAATGACCTTGATCAGTCTAAAGAAGAAGTCCAAGAATTGAAAGAAAATCTTAGGGATGTTAAGAAATTCATTCAATCATTGAAGGATTAGATTGTTAAATCTAGGGAGAAAAGGAAGGATCTTTGTGATTAGATCAAGCAACAAGAGAGTGAAAACATGGATGATGCTCACCTGAATCAGACCTTGAAGGAAATAATTGAAGAATGTGAAAAGATTGCCAAATAAAATGCTACCCTAAAGCATGAGATGGAATCTATGGTGATGAAGCTGAATAAAGAGAGATTGAAGAAAGGAAGAAGAATGAGGAGACTGAACACAAAAGAATAAATGAAGAATTCACTTAGTTGGAAAGAGAACTGCAACGATCCAGAAACAATGAAGAAGAACTTGGTAAACAGATTGTTACTCTCAGAAATGAACTTACCATTGCAAATGAATACAAGGAGAATTTTAAGATTAGTTCAGTGAAGATTGATGAGTTGACTCAAGGAAAAAAGAGTGGAAATGATCAGAGAGGTTTTGGATATGAAAAAGGAGAAATTTCTAAACTCGGATAGAAGAATTTCAAACAAGGAAACTTGATAAACAAAGGTGGAAGGTATGCAATAAGACAACCTAATGCTCAAAAATTTAATGGATACTATTTTTCTTGAAATAAATTTGGCCATATAGATACTCAGTGTAGAAGTAATATGAAATCAAGAGATTCATCATTTTTTGGTTAATGTTTCAAATGCAAAAAGTTTGGTCATAAATCAAATGAATGCAAAAATGTGTCAAACTACTTTGTCAATAGAAAGAATGTTGAATGTTACAAATGTGGAAGATTTGGACATATTTCTAATCAATTCAGATCAAGAAGAAATCAATGGAATGATTGGTTTGGACAAGGAAATACTGTGTGCTACAATTGCAATAAGTTTGGTCACATTGCAAGATTCTGCAAAAACACTACTATGGATAGAAGAGGTTCGGTATATAGAGACAAAAATGTACAAAAAGGTGAAAAAGGTAAAGGAAAAGTGACTACAAATGAGATAAGATATGAGATGAAGAATACATGGGTAAGGAAGAATGATTCTAATGTTGGAAATGGTTCTACACTGAAACCTGCTTTTGGTAATTCTTTCAGTAATTGATTTCAGGCCACTGGCCTAGGGGGAGTTTTTCAAGAAAATATTTCCTTCCTTGTCCATAGATGGTACCAGAACGTGAAGAATGGTCAAGAAGGTGTATTTATGATGTGCAGAGGTTTTGGAGAACTTTCACAAGAAAATTAAGAGAATTCATAGGTCCGCAAAAGAATTTTTCTCTCACTGTCTGAGAAAGTAGAGCACCCAAAAAACTTAGGGCTAATGTATTTATTGCACGTGTGCGAACTATAAAATTCAAGTTGGAATTGTCATTTGTAAATTTGCATCAAAGTAGAAAAGAAGGAGAGCACTCGGTAGGAGAATTTTGAAGTAGTGAAATTGATTCATCGACAATTCTCAAAATCTATCAGGTATTTCAGTTGTCTTTAGAATTTTCATATAATTTGGTGTGCGGTTGTCAAACCTAAGTATGAAAAGAAAAATGGAAAAAATCAAAGGGTCAATCATTCTGGACGAATAGAACAGTGGAAAGATTAGGTCCATGAGGAATATGTTATTACCCAACAAATTGAAGCAATTGAGAGAAGCTAAACATAGGAATTTGGATATTTGGAATGAGTTTTCGTACTTTGAGAAAACAAAATTTGTTAAATTCACCTTGAGAATATTGCATGATGATGCTTTAACTTTGGAAAAACCCTACATTATTTCAAAGGAGGCAATTGAGAATTTGACTAGATTATGCAAAGTCACAGATATATCGAGGAAGAAATCCATCTGAAACAAAGAAGTTGAAACCCTAACTGAAATAATTGGAGATCAAAGGGCGCTGATAATTGCAACAATAAAGAATCCTATTATAAAGTACATTCCACACAAATTACATATAAAATATTTTTCAGAAACCGAGAAGGAGCGACCTTGGCTGGCGCAATCTACATTTCTCACAAGATGATAATTGAAGGTCAGGACTTTCACTTGTGTGGATTGATAAAGGATCAACTAATGGAGAATGTGCAACTAAAAAAAGAGATAGGCTACCCTTTCAGGTTCGATACTCTGATTATATGTTTATTAATATATTTCTTGAACTTTTGCCAAAGTCGACAATGTGGTGTGGGAAACAAACAAACCGGTATGCAATCAAATATACTCATATTCTAGGAGCTTGGCTAATTGGGATCAAGAATTTGAATTTTTTTTTAAGAATGTGCTTGGAAAGTGTGTTTCAGTCAATATTTCCCTTCCAGTAAGAACAATTGAAGTCGGTTCCTCTTCTGGTAGCATTTAGAAAAAGCAAAAAAGAGAAAAATAAATTGTTGAATACAACCCTCCAGAATGCAAAATTCCTCGAATTGAGGGAAAAGGAAAATAAAAGCAAATTGTGGATATTCCAGACGAAGAATCTGATGAAGAAACTAAGGATCCACAGAAAAATGAATCAGAACTAGAAAAAGCTAGTGAGGAAGAAGATGACTTGACAAAGGAGAAACTACAACAACTTATTCAGGAAGAAGGTGGAATGCAGAAAATTGCCAAGTTATGGTCTGTTAGACCATCATATGATCAATAGATGATTTTGAGTGTACTAAATGCTCATGTTGAGCATTGCAAGATCAAATTGGAAAGTTTGTAGAACATTCTACTTGAGGAAATGATTGAATGCAACAAAGAAACAATGAGCTCTGAAGATAAAGACAAAGAAGAAGGTGAAGTTATCTCTCACTTGAAGGAGAAATTTAGACTATCACTTACCAAACTAAAGAAGAAAATGAATGAGTTGAGGCAATGCATAAACTCAACTAATAACATCTACAACTATTGCATTCGTTGGCCTCATGTTGTTAGTAATTACAAAGAGAAATTGGAAAAGATTGAAACATAGTTGAATGGCATTGGAAAAAGCTTTGACATGCTTCAGGATCAGGATGGCACCATCAGGAAAATAATTCGGGAGCTACAGTCTGAACACACAAAAGTTCAATTCATCAAAAAAAAACTTGTGGATACTTTTTGGAAGGTGAAGGATCTAACCGAATACAGATTGGAGCAAATGGTGGAGATACTAAGGAAAGGGGAGAAACTGGAGGAAGCAATTACAATTCCAGAATCTTTAACTGAAATTGTCAACAAAACATCCAAGAACAACAGTTTGATCATTAAAATTGGGATCACAATAGATGCTTGGAAGAAATTCCTTTTGGAAATGAAGAAAAATCATAAGATAATTTTCTAAAGTAGCAGTCAATTTTTTTCAATTTTTTGAAGTTTTGGTCTAAGGGGGAAAATTGTCGGCATATATATTCTGAAGTTTTGGAGATTTTGAACACATGTTTTGTATTTTTGGCATATGGTTTCTATGATTTTTCATTGATGTAAAAGAGGGAAAGAGTGCAGTGAAAATTTTCTCATCAATCCTAGGGGGAGCTGTGTTTTGAAATCTTTTGAAGCATAGGGAGAGAGCAGTTTGGCAACGTACTTATAATGATTCTGACACTTAGTCATTTTTTACTAAGTGTTGTCATCAATGCAAAAGGGGGAGATTGTTGGCATATGGCTTGTAAGTGTTGTCATTGATGGAAACCTAAGTCATGCATCTGATCTATAGTATAGTTTTGGTTTACACCGACATAACAAAGTGAAGAATAGGACATCCAGTTAAAGGCTTAAACGTTGATTGAAATACCTCACCGGACTATTATTTTGGGTTGTGGATCTCTGAGGAAGGTTTGATGATGTTTTTTAATACCTTATTCGAGAAGTATACTAATGCGCATTCATTGGTATGTGATCTAGGAGATCTGGTTCACTAATATGTTGGTTATATGTGCTAGAAGGTCGACCTGGCGATTATAGTAATTGTGGATGTATAAGGAGTGATTAGTTAAATGTCTTTATGCTTGATTATGTTTTTTTGGGTCCTCTCTATGTCTTAACTAACTTTGGAGGATGCACACAAAGATTTAATTAAGGATCTGGATGATAGTTGTAAAGAACTTAATATTTTATCAAGCTGACATGTGAATGTTCAAATCCTTGATAACGGATATATATATATAGGATCGGTTTTATCATTTCTATGTATGGAGAAGAGTGAGAAGATAGAGAATGTGTGGAATGCGAATATGGTGCAGAATTTCATAGAGTAATAGTGTGAATTAGTCTATATGTGATACAAAGAGTAAAAAAGAGCAATGCAAAGCAAAGCAAAGTGCAAAGTCAAGAAGAAGATCCAGAATACAATCTATGAGCTTCACCAAAAATTTAACCTAGAATGAATAGATGCTACTATCTCAGTTCATCCTTTAGATGGTTTTAATCTAAAATTTTGTAAGGCAGTGAGCCTTCTCTTTTGAGCAGTGAGCTCTAGGCAGTGTGCCTGAATGCAAGTGCATTCTCTTTTGTAAAACATTATTTGAGTACTCAAATTGTGGATTAACCTCCACCGTTGTTTTTACCCTAATAGGGTTTCCACACAAAAATCCTTTTGTTATGGTGTTATGAATGTTTCCTTTGAATTCTTGCATCTTTATTTTAATGCAATGACAAAATGGTTTAAGTTTCAAAGTAATAAAGTTAAGATTTGTTGAACACTGATTCACCCCCCCTCTCAGTGTTCCCTTGAGTCCAACAATTATTAACATGTTTTTTGTGTACTTTATAATGATGTTTCTCAATTTCTCTCATTTTATTTTGGAATATGCTTTCAATAATTTATCCTTTTCTTGGACACTTTGAAAACCTAGGAATATAACAAATTTAATTATAAAGTGCCACAAACTCTACTTGATAAGGGTATCTAAATTGATCTATTTGGGGAGGTTGTTAATACAAATGCATTGAACTTATGAATTTCCATAACAAATGAAGTTAGATAAAGTTCTATTATGGAAGATTTTAAAAAATATTTTTAGGTGTTTTATTTCATCATTTAATTGTTATGATAAATCTAGAGCACTATTCATCATAGAAAGAAGGGATAAATAATTAGTACCAAGTGAGAAATATCTACTAACCTATCTCTATGGACTTATTCTTGAACTATATGTCTATGAACATAAACATGCTTGATTAAAATCCAACAAAATGATCAATGGACTAATATATCTTTTAGTTTTTAAGGAAATTCTACATCATGTAGACCATATTAGTTGTCCTATATTATACTCTTCTTTGATCCCCTTAAGACGTCGTATTAGGACCCCTTAAGACAACCTATAAATTATATTTAGTTTATAGAATTTAGTAATCCTTTTGTTCTCTAATCTTGTATGGTATTGTTTATTTCTTAAAATTTCATCCTTTGTGGTATATAAACAAATTGATTTTTTTTGTAGATAATGATTTTTTTCTTATTTTATTAGATCTAACCTATGAATTATGACCCCTTAAGACATCCTATTAGGACCCCTTAAGACATCCTATGAGGACCCCTTAACACATCCCATTAGGACGTGAATTGAATAAGTCAATTGACTAATTATCGCTAATTATTGAATGTACATATCATGTATATCATGTATGGATCACTAAATTTGTAAAGTACAAATATTAAAATGTCTTATTAATTTCAACTTTAATTTCATATTTATATTTAATTTCAAATTAATGTCTTATACTAATGTCTTGAATATGAACATAAATACATAAATGTACATGTGTAATTAAAATCGAACAATAATAAAGTCCATCATTTACAATATGTTAAGTGCATGAAACCAATATATTAAGTGCATGAAATAAAGTCCATCAGAGTACAACCCATGAAATAAATTCCAACAAAGTACTCGACCCATGAAATAAATTCCAACAAAGTACATGAGAAACCAAATATGTAGTCCATGAAATAATCAAATATAACCCATAAAAACATGTTTAGGTCATGCATTGTCTCTACTCTTCACACCATGCAGACTACGTGGATGACCCGAAACACTCTATACAAGAGAAAGATGAAATTAGATGTTTAAGACAATGAAAAATTATTTAATGACAATTTAATTTATAATTCATCATAAAATTAAATTACCATCATATTTGGATATGGATGCTCTAGTGCACCTGGACCAACCTCTAAATTCTCTGAATCAATCTACATATACAAGACAAATAAAGTTTAAATTAGATGTAAGTCTATAATTAAAAATTTTTTATTTTAATTTAATTTATAGTTTATGATATTTAAATTGTACCGTAATTTGAGGTTGTGCACCCTCTACTCCAAGACTTGTTTGTACATGCTCAACTACAAGATGTATCTAATGCTATAAAAGAAAAATAATTTAACATGTATGAGCTCATATATATATCCAATTTTAAATTTAATTAAAGTTACTCACAACTTGTATAATTTGTAATTAACTTTAAATATAATAAAAAAATTAAATTACCATGATATCTAGAGCCTGCTTTGCATGTCCTCATGGAGGTGTAACTATGATTGAGTCATGGCAAAAATTCGCACTAACAAAATCCCACAAAGATCAAATTTCAAAACATGTATACTTGAATTAGGATTATATATATATATATTCAAGTTTGCACATTTTGTGTAGAAACGTTTTTAAACAACCTGAAATTCAAAGGCATCACGAGTAGCGGCAACATCTAATATTTGTCTGATGCCCATTCTCATTGTTGTATCAACCTAGACATACATATAGACATTTATGTTTATAATATTTACAAACTTGTACATGCACATTTGATATATAGTGAATTCAAATTTCATAATTGTAACTATAGTAATGTACGCATTAAACAATTTACAATATTAATGTACCTGCCCTTGATCTATGACGCTCGACAGTGGAGGAGCGCTCAACAACCCCTCAAGTGGGATCGATGTGGAAGTCGATTGACTCCCCTAAACCAACATAAATATTTAAAACATATGTTCATGATTGCTCATTATAAATTTAAAAAACAAGTTAAAAAATATTTTATATATAATTCAAAAAATTGAAATTAGATCACTAAGTCGATCGGGGGATAGGTGTATGAGCTCTACTAGGGTTTTCTTGTGTCTGTGGTCACTCTTGGCCCCTCTTGCATCATATTGTGCTCTTTGCATAGGAAATTCCTCTTTTCTTGTGTGTACGACCACATTTACTATGGTTTTCTTTGTTCTAATATGCCTTCAATCGACTCTAACCCAATAGTTCATGCTAGTGTTGGCGGTTTGACGACTTTGCTCAATGGCTCCTCCACCGAACAAATAGCCCCAGAAATTTGTTCTGAAAGTGTTTCACGAGGTAAGTCTTTTGACTCCCCAACTAATGTGGTTTTTCCTTTGCCTCAATTTGATTCTTCTTGTCAATGGATTGAACAACATACCCTTGTTGGATATTTTGTTGGGAGGACTCCCCCTGAAAGTGTGCTTAAAGAATGGATCAACAAGGCCTGGGTCCCTCATGGGGTCCGCCTTGATATGGTCCAAAATTTAACCAAGGTTTTTTTTTTTCACTTTGTGGAGGTCAATCATGTCCAAGAAATCCTGGAACATGGTCCTTGGTATGTCAAGTTTTCTTTGTTGGTTTTCCAGTCGTGGATTCAAGACTTTTTTGTCTTGGATGACATCAAGTTGCAGGTCCCGGTCTAGATTGAGTTTCCAGGATTACACTTGTTATGTGTGCCTTTTTTGAGCCATATTGCTTCCTCTCTAGGGAAGGTCATTTGGATTAAACCAGATAGATTTTTCCAAGCCCGACCCCAAAAACGGGTCTGTGTTGAAGTGGATCTTTATCGAGATTTGAAAGAATCCATTGACATTCAAATTGGAAATTTCCATAAATACCCAGAAAGTTACCTATTTTAATCTATCGAACACATGTTATAGATGTTAGTTCGCAGAGCACAAGATCAAGGAATTCCCTCTAGAAGTGCCTCGTACTCATTCTCCATTGCGGGAATTTGATAAGTCCCATCAAGCAAATACTTTTTCTACCAAACTTGATGAAAAATGGACCACGATTTTGAACCATAAGAATAAGGCTAGTGGCTTTGGGTCAGTTTCCAAAGGCCCTGAGCCAACTAAAGTTGTTTCAAACCCTTCGCTGAAGGGGAAAGAGGCCTCAGTAAGGCCTGATAACACTTCGACACGGCCTAGGCCGAAGGCTATGCCTCAACCTGATAACGTTATAACAACACAACCAAAATTTTCTCCTCCTGTGTCAGGAGCTCAATGATGATCTCTTAGTCCTTCGTCGCCATTAGAAGAAGGAGAATATGTGCAAGAGAAATGAATAATTTACTCTTTGTCTATTCAAATCGAGTTAGTCCCTTCTCCACCTTGAATGAGGAGGAGTCAAATTCCAATGATATGGAGGAGTTTCATTCATGAATTTCCTCTCATGGAACGTTCAAGGTCTGACAGACCTGTCTAGGAATTATTTTGTTTGGGATACTTTGCAAACATATGTTGGTATTGAAGTGCTTTGTCTCCAAGAAGTTATTTTTTTTTGTTTTTTGTTTGCTTTGACGTGTTGTTCTATTTGGCCAACTAGCCATATGTATTGTACTTGTAGACATGGGAAATGTACAATTTTGTTTTGACAGACTTGATCTTGTTTACTAACAACATTTCTTCTCGAATCATACTCTCAACATTTCATCATATTCTCTCTCTTAATGTAATGAATCATTATTCATTAAATTAAGTCTTCCTCCTCTAATGATTAATTTAATCAGTTTAATTTGATTAACCTTATGTTTATGTTTAATTAAATAAATCATTCTAGTTGATTAAAATCTCTAAATTCTTCTTATTAAATTAAATAAATTAAACCTTATTTGATTTAATCTAACATATTCCTCTTTGGTTAAATAAATCAAAATCATTTATTTAGTTAATCAATTTCTCTCAATTCTAGTTTAAATTAATTTACCAATTTAAGTCCAAATTGTCACATCTCCTAATCTCTTATTAAATTGATCAAATCTTGATTAATTTAATCTCAATCACTAAAATCCTCTAGATTCTGCAAATTGCACAATAAATCAATTACTTTGATTTATTAATTCATCTATTTTCCCTCACATGGCATCAAAAGGGAATATTCCCTCAATTTGAATTCAAAAAGTCCAAGTGGATTTGTACATCCAACAAGGCATTCACTCCTCTTACATGTCCTTGTTTATTGAGCCAAGTGGCATTTATTTCATTTATTTTTCCCTCTCACATGTCATTTCTCAAATTTGAAATTCCACCTAATTGTATTTAATGGCACTTTGCCCAAAATATGCACAACCGTCATCCATTCACATCTTGACAAGTGGCACTTGGCCATTGGATGTTGAATGATCCCACATTGATCTATTTCACTCTCTCTTCCATTTTAGAAATCTATAAAATGGAGGCTTCTCTCCTAATTTGAGGAGGGACAACTTTGAGTAAACTTACTATACTCAAAATTCAATTCATTATCCATAATTCATACAAGTATATTATACTTAATTTCATCCACATATTTCACACATTACATGCAAGGTTACTCTCTTGAATTGAGAGCTAATCTTATTCACTCCATTCTAGCAAGCTGATATCAACATCACAATCACAAAGTTTACACACAGGAATTGGGAAAGGGTTGATTTTGACATACCAATCAACACCAATTCCCCCATGGGATTATGAGTTTGCACTTACTTAATTTAGGATTACATTTGTCTGTTATTTTATGTTCTTTATCTTCCTATTTTAAATTTATGTAAATGGATTTCATGGGGAATCCTCATTTCACCTTGCACTATCTGATCTAACATTGTGTTTGTCTGTTTGTTGTGTTTGTGCAGGTCCAAAATTTGAAGGGTTCACATAATGGTGCCCACCGTGGGGCCCTAAATCTGATTGATATGTTAATGATTTAGTGTAGATCCAAATTTATTGCTCATATATATGTTATTGACATTTCTAAATCCATTTGATGTATCATTGTTTGGATTTCTAATTTTGACTGGTGTATCATTGTTTAGATTTCTAAATCTAAATTGATATGTTACTGATTTAGTGAAGATCTAGGCTTAATTCTTACATGATATGTTATTGATGTTTCGTTATTTCTAAATACCATCATCACCGTCATCTTTTATATCCACTGGATGTCTTGTTCTATTATGGACATAGTTACACTCCCTTTGCAGATGTCTTGGAGTCATTGTTCGGCCAAATAAAAAAAAAAGGGGCCTTGTCTAAGTGACCACCTTATTACTCCTACCTACCAGTGTAGCTGCAACTCCAACGTCTGGCAAACCTATTTTCCTATCTATTGGATTGGTGCCCATACTCTGTTCTAGCATTCTTTCATATTCACTAGTCTCCCGCGTAGCCGAGTCGGCCATCTCCCGCGTTACCGCGCCTCTCAGTTTTCTCACCCACGGTACAATGGTGTCAGGTGTTTCCCAGGCCTTAGCTCTCACTTTTTACCATGTTACTGCCACCTCATTTGTATCCATCCGTGGTAGAGTGGTGTTAACCACATTACTGCCACCTCATCTGTCTCCATCCGCGGTAGAGCGATGTTAACCGTGTTACCGCCACCTCATCTGTCTTCATCCGTGGTAGAGTGGTGTTAACCGCGTTACCGCCACCTTGTCCCTCCCATCCATGGTAGAGTGATGTTCAGCGCGTTACCGTCGGATAAATTCCTTCAACTGCGGTAGTGTGGTTAACCGTGCGCTGCCTATCTTAACTTTCACTGTCGTCCCACGGTCTACCATCTGACCCTTCACGGTACCGCGGTAAATCCACTAACTGTCACTCTGACTGTCACTTGACCGCACCGTGTCACCACCGACAAGCGCTCATTTACCTGCGGTATCGTGGTAGACCAATCAGATCACCATCTCGCGGTCTCCTACCTAACTGCCAGCGGTAGCGCAGTAAACCTGTTAACTGCCACCGTGGTCTTTTGCCTTCCTGTCCTTGGTAAATTTTTCTGCCAGACTACCTTTAGCCACCAACTATGATAGAACAACCCATGGTAAAACAACAAAGGGGATTAATTCAAGAAATGAACAGTGAGGAAGGAAATTTTTTACATTTAGAAGGGGGTTAAATAATTTATTTTTTTAAGATGACAATTTTTTTTTTTAATAACTTATGATTAGGATATTAATACATGAGAGATTTTTATGAAATATCTTATTAACTTTGTATTTTCTTTTGAAAGTTGAACATTGGAATCGAGCCAAGACAAAACGAGATTGGGGAAATTCACAAAAGCATTTTTTAATGCTTATTGAGCTAGATTTTCCATTTGCTTTGAAAACATCTCACATCTATTTTTGGGGCTTAAAATTAACCATTTTGACTTGATCTTTTGGTTAAAAAGAACCTTAGACAAATTTACTAGATTTTGTCTAAAGGTTAAAAATTGAACAAGGCAATCTCACATTTCCTTTGGTGCTTAGAAATAACTCATTATTGCTTTAAGGGATTTAAAATGAACATGTGTTTTTGTGTCTTGTAATATTTTTTGCAAAATAGTGTCATTTGAAAAGGCATATGTGCTTCTCTCGTGCTTCACGACGATCTTGATAATCAAAATTCTTTTTGGTGACACTAATTTGCATAAAATATTGCCTCCACATTTCAATTTGGGTACCTAACAATTGAAAAAAACATGCAAGTGTGAGCACAACATATTGCGAAGGTTCTCCCTTTGTTTTTCAACAAAGGTTGATCGAACGACGGGATATGCTAGCTTGCTATTGTTTACCTTAACAGGCTTGCCTTGTGGGAAAAAGTAAGCACCCAAGGGAATGACCCAACCGGGAACACATTAAAGCCAAGCGACTTCCAACCGGTATATAAGTGTGGATTCTTGAGGAAAGTTCAAGAATCATGAGGATTATTCCAATGAGATGGATAGAAATGGACTCTCGTCGATGTTGGATAATATCCCATGAATGGAATGCCCGAATTAAAACCCTTTGTTTAGAAAAGGCCAAATCTTATCTATTTGTTGGTGCAAAAGGTCATGTCCTTTGAAGCCGCCCCACGTTATACATGTGGTTTTGTTGTAGAGATGGAAAGTATGATATGGGAGATTCATGGGTACTAATGCTTGGCTGATCCGAGAAGTATGTGTCATGGAGGGGAGCCAGTGTGGTCAAGCATCTAGCCATCCACACAGAATATTCGCAGCTAGATTTATCCAAGTGGGAACCCAAAAAATACTGTCTTTTCAACCTAGGGTTGTGCATGTTATTGAGACACCTTGCTTGGTTCTAAAACAATTGAAAAACAAACATCCACAAAGAGATCCAAATTTCAAACCCTTTGGAGGAAACAAATATCCTTTGACGAATCTAAGTACTCTTGTTTTCCCTAGGGATCATATCCCTAGAGGTTTCTAAGTGCTTGGATTTTATCATCATTTGTTTTCACCAAGGTTAAACACTAGGAAACCTTTGCCTTTATTTCCTTGATTTCCACATAATGCACTTTGTGGGATGAAAGAAAATTAGGATATTGGACATTTAGTTTGATAACATAATCAAGAAAGTGTTTTTGAAAAAAAAAACCAAATTTAAACAAGATAACAGATAATTGAACCACTTTTGTGCTTGATCCCTTTTGAGTCATTTGGTTTCCATGCAAACATTGTTCTTTTGGTTTGAATTACTTCTAGGGAAAAGCATGTTCTTCATCACCTTGGTCTTGTAAGTAAGTCCTCATAGGGTCATCTAGGATCAAGTCCAAACACTTAATCCATCCGAAGATCAATCAAATCTCATCTCACCAACAACTCTTGGGAACTTTGAAACATCACTTATGCTAGAATTTTAGGGAAAATCAACATCATCTTGTTTGACTTAACACACCTAGTCAAATTATCAATCTTCTTGAACAAATTTGCCTCTAGGATAACACAACTTCCTAAGGTCTACGAGTTCATGATCACTATCTTTGGCTTAACACAATTAGCCAATTCATTTTCTTGTGTGATTTTTCCCTAGGATAACACAACTTCATAGGATTTACAAGTTCACCATCACCTTGTTTGGCTTAACACACTTAGTCAAACTATCCTTAAAATCAAATCAAACCAAGTCCTAAAGTTTAGCATTGATCCAAAGTTCTTAAAAGTTTAAACACCCATATCATTCACCCCTTTCATCCTCCATCTCATCATTGGTCCTAAACCCCTTGGAGGTTAACAAGTTCAAAACACAAGAAAACATGGAAAATCAACTTGATTCATACATCACAAGTCAACTAAACTATCTAAGTCTCACAATACCAATTAATTATCGAAACTCACATTTAGACATGGCATCATCATCTTGTCCAAACCTAAAAAGTGTAATGAATGTGAGTATGCCCAATCTAAAGTTTGGAATACCTTTCCCAATGATAGGTTTAAATCCAAGTCCAAATTTTCAAATCTATCAACCAAACACTCAATGCATGAGTTTTCCAAACAACACTATCCCACCAAATCCATACATGCCAAATACAAGTTTGTCAAGCATGACCATTTCAAATCCACATTTGGTAAACTTTGGGATAGATATGCTTGCAAATCAAACCAATGTTGTTCAAAATCCAAGCAATATGTTAACGACTTCAGATGTTGATTCAAGTCAAGGTAACACCATGCAAAATCAAAGCTACCTAAATCAAGGCAATATGATTCCCAACCACAACAATGTTCAATTTCAATCTATCATGCTGAATCTAAACATCACACCAAATCAGAGCATTATCCAGAATCAACTTGTCCATGATCCCAAACAAACACCACAAGGATGCATTCCAAAGCTACTTGCTAAACAACCAAGTCAACCATATGAAGAATGTCAAGGTCAAATCTTGCGAAATAAAATTGCTAGACTCAAAATTCTCATCAATTCGCAACAATAGATGGTAACCATCCAAGCAACCCAAATGGTTAACACATCTACCATTTCTCAAGTGTCTCAAGGACCAATAATCTCAATCACACCATTCAACACTCAAACCTTGGCAATCAATGAGACCGTTCCACTCATCCCAACAATCAACACCATCCCCAACCCACCACCACCACCGCCACCACCGCCAAAACACAACATGAAAAATTCATTCTCCATCATGTTGCAAGCCGCTCAAGAAGCTTCCCGCCAAAAGGCACTCCAAAACCAACAAGCTGCATAACTAGTTGCTCAACAAGCACAAGCAAAATTAGCTGTTCAACAAGTTGCACAAGCGGCTCAAGTAGCCCAAAAAGCACAGGTTCAAGCTCAAGCCCAACACCAGGCTCGATAGGCGCGAGCACAATTCCGAGCACTATTGCAAGCAATCCATGAACAAGTAGCAGAACAAGGAGCCCAACAAAAAGCTTTGTTGGAACAACAACAAGAAGACCGACAACAAGCATTGTTGGCACAAAAAATGCAGGCATATCAGCGAGCCTTACTCATGCAATAAATTCCCACAAGTTGAAACAATGATAAGGATCTATCCATCGATGAACATCAAGAGCCATTTTTTAGTCATGTTCAAGACCCCTCCTACAAAGATCTATTTCAAGGAGTGTTGATTTTATAAACCAAGATCCATCCATAAATGATCGTGTTGACAATGTCTCTACATCACCTAACGAGTTAGAGGACACATCTCAAGGACTTATTGCAAAGCATGATCAACATATTTCACCAAGGTCTAGCAATGATCCTTTCCAAAACATATGGACATCCTTTGACCTCATGACATTTGAGAAACTGCCTATGCCTAAGGAAGATATCCAAGAATCCTTTATAAGCAATCCATTCTTTGAAATTGACCCATGTCAAGAACTTGATCCAAAGCATGTTAAAAGCAATTATGAAATTATTCAAGATCAATAATTTACATCTCCAAGATACTACAATGATATAATGGACAATATCCTATCTATACAGGATGATCATATCCACATAGAACATAATCCCCCATCTACCCATGATATTCTTTCCTTGGATGGACATGTAGATGATCTTCATTCAGAACAAGATTCATTTACTCCTGACATTATTACACAAAAAGAGTAGGTTATTGATTCCTACAGTCAAACTGAATTGTCAACATCGGGGTCAGATATATCCCAAATTTAGACTGAGGACATCATGTATGAAGATATCCAACATTATCCACTCAAGGAAACAGGTTAGAATGAACAAGATATTCCAGAGTCAGTAGAGCAACAAATTGGAATAACGTAATCTGCAGCGGTCATTTGTCAGAGAATAAGTTATGAACAAGGCATCT
This sequence comes from Sequoiadendron giganteum, assembly GCA_007115665.2. Taxonomy (NCBI): domain Eukaryota; kingdom Viridiplantae; phylum Streptophyta; class Pinopsida; order Cupressales; family Cupressaceae; genus Sequoiadendron; species Sequoiadendron giganteum. The sequence continues at coordinate 151,106,766 of VCHN02000014.1, read as the reverse complement.
CAAAATAGGGAGAATCAAAGAACAAAGGTGATACTATCACCATACTGGGGGCAATTTCATCTCGACATAACGTCAACATAGGGAGTATGAAGAATCCTTATGATGAAACCAATGCCAATACTGCAACTAGCCACGTCATGAATCTCCATCCACCCATCACCCCATCCACAAATTGGGACCAACGTCAAAAGAAAGACTTGAATCAAAGAATGAAGAATCTTATCAAAGAAAAAGAAGTAGCAAAGCATGAAGGACAAATCAAATACATATGGATACCAAAAAATGCAAAGAAAGATTATCCCTATCAAACTCCATTACTCAAAGAAACTATGGGGAAAAATAAAAAAGGGAAAGGTATCCATCAAAGATGTCCACAAAGGAAAAAGAAGGCTTCTCAAGCAATGTACAATGTATATTAAGAAATTGGTCCTAATTGCATGTACACCTCCATATCCACCCATCATTGCTCATCTTCCCAAGTTTGGAGAGTCAAAGGTTCCAAACTATCAACCAATCCATCTGTTATTCCTAAACACACTTCATCCACGCCTCCACACATGATATCCAATTCTCACATTGACCATGTGTTGGCAACAACCCTTCATCATAAGGATTCATAAGGCACTTTATTACGATATGCGCACAAAGACAAAGTTAACTCTGGTATCAACAAAGCAGATCAGGAATCTCAAAAGTTGTGTTGGTGTAATTAAATGTTTTGTACCTTGTCCTAGGTCATAATTACACCTTAGTTAAGTTTACTTAGGGACCACATAGGAATTGTTGGAGAATTTCCACCTTTGGTGGACTTATCTTTTTATTACTTTATCACCTCCACCTTTCATGGACATATCATGTGACTAGGTTTCCACCTTTTGTGGTAGATCCACTATTTGTAGTGGTTATCACATTATCACCTTTCCACTTTAGGTGGAGTGATAGCTTTTCATTTTTGTCTCATGTCATAAGATTACGACACTTGTCATAATCTTATGCACTCCTACGTTCTCACCTTGTCTATATAACCAAAGGGTCTCTCATTGTAAAATCACACACATTCCATTATCATTGACATTGAATACAGTTTATTCTTGTCATATTATTTTCTCTTTTCTTTGTGCTTTCCATTTGGTCCATAGATCTTGGCATCTATAGCCAATTCTAACATGGTATCAGAGCTGGTTGGGTGCCATTGGAGAGTCTATTTCTGAAGAGAGGTACTAGATTTGGGGAGGTTCCATTTTTGGCTCTTTATTGCAGGTTTATATCGGAGCTTGCAAGTGCAAATCTAAGCTCACCATTGTATCAGAAAGGTTCGAGAAAGTCGATTTTGCCTTTTGTTTTGTCCAAATCGGACATATGAGGCCAAATCTATGAGGGTTTGAAGTTGCATTGTGGTTGCCAGATTCAGAAGGTAGCTGCATTTTTGGAGCATTTTGGGTCAAATCCGACCCTGCCATCGCATCTAGAAGGGCCAAACACCCTAAGATCGACTGTCCATTTGTCCATTTTGGAGCAAGTCATCCAGTGAGGCAAAAAAAATTTGCTCGAAGAGCCGTACGACCCCCCAAGCGTCATTATGATAGGGTACGATTTTGGAAAAAATTTTAAAAAAAATTGTTATTTTCTGCGAATATTTTTTCCAAAATTTCTATTAAAAAAAAATCGTAGTTTTTATATTTTATAAAATTTGAAAAAAAAAAAATCAAAAAAACGTAAAAAGTATTTTTCTACGAACTGTACCCGCGTACAGCCGTAGGGTACAGGGGCGTACCTGCCACCTCTACCACCTCGCCCTATAGCAGGAGGCCACTAGCTAGCTGTGGGCCCCAGCTCCACCAATCCATCCGGTGATTAATTCAAAAATCTGGCGAATGCAAGAATTCTGGCGGCGACAACAAAAAAAATCCAACATCTTTGAAGATTCTGGCGGATAGAATATTCCGACGAGGATTGATGACGACGGTGATGGTCAAACGGCTGTCAAATTTAACCTTGCAGACTGCTGACATCAGTGCCACGTTGGCGTGCCTTTGAAAATTTTGGACCCCTCTCCGTTTGCATTTTCAGTTTTGCAAGCGATTTTCAAATGCTCATATCTTGCTCAGTTTGTCTCCTTTTTTCGAGATTTTTTTTTTTTATTTGGGCTAATTTTTCATGATCTTCGTAGTGGTGCAATCAGTTTTTGGTTTTGGCTTGTGGTTTTCCCAAAAATTTCAGATTCTCATAGGTGTTGCTGCTTTGTCCTCATTTTGGGCACTTTGGGAGCCCATAACTTGCTCCTACGGTAACATTTTTGGGTGAATGTTTTTTTTAAAAGTGCATGATTTTTCCTTTACTTTCTAGTGGTGTGATCAGATTTATCTTATCTACTATAATTTTTTCACTATGAGTTTGAGGCCTATTTTGGCAATTTGCATGTACCAAAATCAAAGTCCGCTTTGCTATTTTTGGCAGTGGCAATTGTAAAAGCACTAAGTATAAAGTGCCAAAACAAATACTGCTTGGGGGGCTTCATGATTGAGTGATTTGGGGGGGTAATCTTGTGATTGATTCACTTGTGTTGATCATTTGAAGAGGTATCATGGGTTTTTCTATTCATACTTATGTGGTAATGCTGAATAAGGATAATTATGAGTCTCGAAAGAAAGGTATCCTAACACATCTCAGGTGGCTTAAGCTTTTTCCATACCTCTATGGGCTCATACCTGAACCAGACACACCTTGGAAGCAATTAGTTTGGGGTAATAATAATGATCACATTGTAGGATTAATTGGTACATATATTGGTGTTGATATTCCTGTGGAGATCTCAGATATCGAGTGCCCACACACACTTTGGACCAAGATTTGGGAGATTTTTGGAGACCATCATATCTCTCCATTCCCAAATGATCCTGTTGCAGATTTTTTAATTCCCCTTGATGATGATACTTTAGAGGAGCTTGAGTATAACAAATGTCTTGAATGTCTAGTTGAAAAAGAGACTTCTCTTCTTGCTTCTCCTTCTCTTATTGAGATCACATCCTCATTTATTGTTGCATTTGATGATGCTTGTGATTTCACAGTTTGGGTCCTTGTGATTCAGTGCAACAGGACATACATAGTCTTCCAGATATGGCTACTTTAGGTGGCTTCTTGACAGGTATTTCAGACTTGTTTGTGGAGTCTCATCTTGCAGATTTGGGGGACATCATTGATGACATTCATCTTCTCTTTGATGAAGATGCTCCTTCTTCAGTTGTTGTGAGGGAACACTCTTACCCTCTTGTTCATTCTCTACATGATCATTCTTTGCAGTTTGGCATGAGTGTGGATACTTTTGGACAACATTTGGAGGAGGCTTCTTTGTCTTTAGAGGGGATATCATTCTCTTTGGATCATGTTCTACATTCTTCTCTACTAGATGTTGGATTGTACTCTTCAGCAGTGTGGCCTAGAACGCCTATTTGGAGTGTGTCAGTTTTCGGCATCGACGTGGAGACACTTGAGTATGCTTCAAAGACATCATACATCTTGCATACATCCTTGGTTTTGTTTCTTCCTAAGGGGAGGAACGTTGTTCAGTGAAATTGGATCATCTTCAGCATTCAATGTCGAGCTTCTACCATGATTGCAGGAGACTCAACATTGAGGGGGGGCTGCCTTGTCTCTCTTCTACTTCTCTCTTATGGGGGGGTCTTTTTCCTCACATGGGTTTTTTACCTTCTCATGTATCATTGAGAGCATTTCATCTATTTTATTTCATCTCTCTTTTGGGGAGGATTTTTGTCCCACTGGGTTTTCTCCTTTTCTCCATTTGTGAGAGATTGCATTGCATTTGTACATGGGTACCTAACATGGCCTAGTTGCCAGGACCCATCTTGCATTGTTTGCATTGTGTCATTCTCCCTAAGTTGCACTTAAGGGGGGGTGTTGGTGTAATTAAATATTTTGTACCTTGTCCTAGGTCATAATTACACCTTAGTTAAGTTTACTTAGGGACCACATAGGAGTTGTTGGAGAATTTCCACCTTTGGTGGACTTATCTTCTTATTACTTTATCACCCACCTTTCATGGACATATCATGTGATTAGGGTTCCACCTTTTGTGGTAGATCCACTATTTGTGGTGGTTATCACATTATCACCTTTCCACTTTAGGTGGAGTGATAGCTTTTCATTGTTGTCTCATGTCATAAGATTACGACACTTGTCATAATCTTATGCACTCCTATGTTCTCACCTTGGCTATATAACCAAGGGGTCTCTCATTGTAAAATCACACACATTCCATTATCATTGACATTGAATACAATTTATTCTTGTCATATTATTTTCTCTTTTTTTTGTGATTTCCATTTGGTTCATAGATCTTGGCATCCATAGCCAATTCTAACAAGTTGTTTTCGAGTGCACGTATCTTGGAAAAAAAACTTCTTCAAGTAGGATACCGATGTCATGTTATGACAAAAGAATCAACATCAAGAGTACTAGGTGGTTCAACATCACTTTAAAATCTCTCAGAAAATACAAAAAAAAATTCAAAAATATTAAAAAAAAATAAAAATAAAAAAGGATGGAAAACAGTAAAGAAAAAAAACATCTTCCAACGAAAACCATTTCGATGGCGCTTTGGACATGTACCATGATGAAAACCTGGAAAATAGGCATCATGTGTAGAATCAAGCATTTGCATGTACCATTCTAGGAAGAAGCATCTTATTACATCCATAATAAAGCCAACATTCCATCCATATCATCCATTCATCCATAAACTGTTTATCCAACCCTTATCTTGATCTTGACCCAGTTTGGTACAGACTTTACACGTGTTTATGGTAAAAATATTAACATGGGTCATTTTCATTGGTCCTATCCTACCCAATGTTATCTGAGCCTTGAAGCATTATCTGAATGAGAATCCTCTATTTTGAACACCCTTACCTTATCGCAAGATAATCCATATCCATTCATCCAAGAATCTACCCATGGTCGTTCAAACATTGCTAGACACTGGGGGCAAATATTTGCATCTTGCTTCGAGAATAAATCTTGATATATATCCTCCTACTTATTTGGTGATCTGAACATTGGAGAACATAAAATCAAATTGGTCAAGCATTTGTGAGCCAAAAATCTAAATCCTTAGCCCAAGACATATTTTGACAAGACGATGATCCTTATCAAGCTTTATCTTTCATCGAACATCAATCTGAACAATCAATATCAGTCGCATCTAACTTGCACGTCAGTGTCACATCAAATCATCAAAACAATTTTGTTCCAAATCAAGCTTCATCAATCTTGATCAATTGAATCCAATCAATTATCACTTTGTTTGACTTAACACACTTAGTCAAACTATCATCTTGTGCATGAGTTTACTCTAGGATAACACAACTTCCTTGGGTTTACAAGTTCATTATCATCTTATTTGACTTAACACACTTAGTCAAATTATCAAAATCATCATCACCTTGTTTGGCTTAACACACCTAGCCAAACTATCCTCTTGTGTATGAGTTTACTCTAGGATAACACAACTTCCTAGAGTTTACAAGTGCATTATCACTTTTGTTTGACTTAACACACTTAGTCAAACTATCAATCCATCAATTCGATCGATCAACATTAAGCTTGGTTTTTAAAAAAATCTCAAAATAGGACACTGATATCATCACATGTCCATACCCAAATCATCAAAATCATGCAAAAATTTAAAAGCATTCAAAAATCATTCAAAAAATTCATCAAAAATCCAAAAAAATCCAAATCATCAAAAATCCAAAAACATGTCGAAATATCAGAAAATCTTCAAAATTTCATCATTGAATCTTGTCAGTCTTTCACCTTGTCGAACTACATCATCTCTGAGCTTGAACGTAGGCAAGGTTGATCTTTGATCATCCCTCGAGACATTTAGGTCAGTTCTTTAGGCGTCCGTCGCATTGGTAATCCATTTGCCCATCTTTTTCACATTTAGGTTAGTCCTTTAGGCGTCCGTCCAATTGGCAATCCGTTTGCCTATCTTTTTCATATTTAGGTCAGTCCTTTAGGTGTCTGTCGCATTGGCAATCCGTTTGCCCATATTTTTCACATTTAGGTTAGTCCTTTAGGCATCTGTCACATTGGCAACCCTTTTGCCCATCTTTTTCACATTTAGGTCATTCCTTTAGGCGTTTGTCGTATTTGGCAATCCGTTTGCCCATATTTTTCACATTTAGGTTTTTCTTTTAGGCATCCATCACATTTGGCAATCCATTTGCCCATATTTTTCACAGTAAGGTCAGTCCTTTAGGTGTCCGTCGCATTGACAATCCATTTATCCATCTTATCATCAAGTCAGTTTGTCGTCAGTCGAACTACATGGTCTCTGCGTGTATAATGCAGGCAAGGCTAATTTATGGATCAACTCCCAAGACCCCTAGGATAGGTCTTTAGGTTAGTCTCTTCGTCATAAACCTCAAATACCAAAAACATTGAAAAATATGAAAATACCAAAAACAACCTCAAAAATATCTAAAAAATCCAAAATGGTGCATCCATCTCATTTCGTCTTCACCCGCGATAATCATCATTCCTAATAAAATCAATCATCACCTTCACCCTTTGGTGAGTCAGTCAGAAACAAGTTTAGCAGGTTCCAAAGAGAAAAATCTAATTGTCGGAGTCTTGAAAGCCTAAGTCAGTAAGCAAGCAAGTTGGTCAACTCAGAATATCAATAGCTTATCACCCAAATCAGTCCCATCAAAACCCTGATCACAACATGTCTTGGGATGAAGCTTTCCTATGATGGACATAAGCGTCAAGTACCCCACTTTAGTTAGCCTTGGCTAGCGGTGCAAATAACATTAGCTTGTTTGTTTACTTTATCTTGGTCTTTTTAGACTTATCTTATTTTGTGCTCATTCCAAGGACCTCTCGATGATGCCTAAACAAAATAGGTTTAAAGAGAAAGGAATGGGGCAACGATCATTATCTTTTTATCTACTGTGCTTGTTGGATATTCTTGTAAAATAACTTCATCATGCGTGCTTTGTTTTGTTTGTAGGGAGGATGTTGTAGATGTCTTGTTGACCACATAAGAAGGTTTTCCTTTTTATGTTTTGGCCCGAGATGTTTAGAATATTTGAACTACATTCCAAATAAGGTTTCATTTGTCAAGTGTGAACAAGAGTACTCCTATCTAATTGTTGAGTCAAAGTTCATCACATTAGGCACCACGTCATCTTGGTTCTTAATACCTTGATGTATCGTACCTATGTGTGTTATCAAACATAAAGTAATTGGCCCTTTGAAAATCCCAAATCTTGGTAAAAAAATCATCATCATCATCGATAATAATGTGAACTTGTGTGGATCGTCCTTCCATCCATCTTATTCTTCTTATCCTTCTATCTTTACTAACATTTCTATCTAAAATCGGTGTGTTGTATCAGGCTATACACGAGACTACCCATAGTCGATGACTGTCTATGCATCGTGAGATTTGTCTACATCAAAGAATTATTTTTCTTCATTTGATCAATAGGACCACTCCTCTCGTATTTTATCACGATCTCGATAGAAAAATCATACATTCTCGTTCGATATCTCAGGGGGGCAGTATACCAGTGTAATCCTTCTCATTGGGGCAATAGTGGGTTATCTGAAAAAATCAAAAAATTTTGAACTTTGATCATAGTAGTTTTTTTTGAATCAATGAAACAAGTACATTGCTTCAAAGAGGGGCAAAAAGTATACCAACGTAATCCTTCTCGCTGGGGCAATAGTGGGGCATCTGAAAAAATCAAGAAATTTTGAACTTTGATCACAATAGTTTATTCTTTGAATCAATGCAACAAGTACATTGCTTCAAAGAGAGGCAAAATGTAGACATGGAAAATGTATAATTTTGTTTTGACACACTTGATCCCGTTTACTAACAACATTTCTTCTCGAATTATACTCTCAACATTTCATCATATTCTCTCTCTTAATGTAATGAATCATTATTCATTAAATTAGTCTTCCTCCTCTAATGATTAAATTAATTAGTTTAATTTGATTAACCTTATGTTTCTGTTTCATTAAATAAATCATTTTATTTGATTAAAATATCTAAAGTCCTCTTATTAAATTAAATAAATTAAATCTTATTTGATTTAATCTAACATATTCCTCTTTGGTTAAATAAATCAAAATCATTTATTTATTTAATCAATTTCTCTCAATTCTGGTTTAGATTAATTTACCAATTAAGTCCAAATTGTCACATTTCCTAATCTCTTATTAAATTGATCAAATCTTGATTAATTTAATCTCAATCACTAAAATCCTCTAGATTTTAGAAATTGCACAATAAATCAATTACTTTGATTTATTTATTCATCTATTTTCCCTCACATGGCATCAAAAGGGAATATTCCCTCAATTTGAATTCAAAAAGTCCAAATGGATTTGTACATCCAAAAAGGCATTCAATCCTCTTACATGTCCTTGTGCATTGAGCCAAGTGGCATTTATTTCATTTATTTTTCCCTCACACGTGTCATTTCTCAAATTTGAAATTCCACCTAATTGCATTTATTGGCACTTTGGCCAAAATATGCACAACCATCATCCATTCACATCTTGACAAGTGGCACTTGGTCATTGGATGTTTAATGATCCCACATTGATCTATTTCACTCTCTCTTCCATTTTAGAAATCTATAAAATGGAGGCTTCTCTCCTCATTTGAGGAGGGACAACTTTGAGTAAACTTACTATACTCAAAATTCAATTCATTATCCACAATTCATACAAGTATATTATACTTAATTTCATCCACAAATTCCACACATTTCATGCAAGTTTACTCTCTTTAATTGAGAGCTAATCTTATTCACTCCATTCTAACCAGTTGATATCACCATCACAATCACAAAGTTTACACACAGGAATTGGGAAAGGGTTGATTTCGACATACCAATCAAAACCAATTCCCCCATGGGATTATGAGTTTGCACTTGTTTAATTTAGGATTACATTTGTCTATTATTTTATGTTCTTTATCTTCCTATTTTAAATTTGTGTAAATGGATTTCATGGGGAATCCTCATTTCACCTTGCACTATCTGATCTAACATTATGTTTGTTTGTTTGTTGTGTTTGTGCAGGTCTGAAATTTGAAGGGTTCACAGTACTGTTCATGAAGCTAGACGTGGAGGAACTTTCATTATTTTGTCTCGACGGTGGAATTCTTGTGTTATTGATCACGAGTTTGACCCCACACATTGGCTCGTCTGGATCCTTCTCAATATTGATAATCACTCTTTTGGGATTATTAATATTTATGCCTCTAATGATGTTGTGGAAGTCCCCTTGCTTTAGTGTTGGATTGTGGACTCATTACCAGTTGCTACTTAGTTTTTGTGTGGGAACTTCAATATGGTTGAGATGGCTTATGATAAAGATGTCACTCTTCCATTCAGATGGGTAGCTGGTGAATGGGAGCCGTGGTTTTACATGCATAATAAATTGGGGCTTTTTGATCCCAATATTGGTCGTCGCCATTCTCATTCCCTCTGGAACAGAATGTAATTATAGGGCTGGCTCTGATAGGATATTTAAGTGCCTTGATCGTTCCATGATCTCGGCTCAATCTTTCTTCTCTTTTGACAACTCCTCACTTCCGGTTAAGCCATTAGTGGATGCCACTTTGTCAGATCACTTCCCCATTTCTTTTCGCATTGAATGGGAGACAAGACAACCTCAGGCTTGCAAAATGTAGTTTTTTAAACACGTCTCTGCTTTGTCATCAACCCACATTGGCCCACATTCGTAGAGTTTGGAATTTGGAGTGTAGGCCAACTCATAAGAATGACTGGATTAATTGGTGGAATGATGCTATCACTCGCACGACTAGGTTTTTTCGCATTTATGGATGCTACTTGGCCATTTTCCATCGATGGTCTTATGAAGCTACCACTGACAACTTGTGCTCAGCTATTGAGGCTCTTATGACCAACCCTTTCTCCCCACCATTGCAAGTCAGGGTGGCAGAGTTAAGGCACAAAAACAAAGTTGCAGATAATTATGTTGCCAGAGGTACGTAAATTAAAGCTAGATTACACTGGTTAAAAGTTGGTGACCATGCCTTAAAGGAGTTTTCCTGGCTTTACGTGCCAAACACTCTTCTCTAGGAATTAAAAAAATCAAAGATGGAGTCTAGGTGCTTTCTGAGCTACCTGATATTCTCTAGGACTTTTTCAAGCACTATGAATAAGTTTTCACCGCCCAAGATTACACTCTAGAGTGCCAACAAGCCTTTCAGAAATGCCTTGCGGTTGTTGCAAATAGGCTATCTTCTGCCCATAAAGCCTTTTGGGAGCAGTTGCTCACTGTTGAAGACTTGAAGGAAGCCTCTTTTACCATGGCGGATGACAATGCCCCGATGTTGATGGCTTCCCTTGTGAGTTTTACAAGGTCCTTTGGGACTGTATTGAGAACAATTTACATAAAATCTATCTTGAGGATTTTCATTCAAAAACTATGGGTAATATAATCAATAAGGGAAATATTAAATTCATAACTAAACCTAGAGATCTCGAAGACATTTTCAACTGGCAGCCCATCACACTCCTTAATGTCTCTTACAAAATCATTGCTAAGGCTCTAGCTATGAAGATTCGCCATCTTTTGCCTTAGGTTGTGCGCCCAGAGAAAATCGGATTTATTAAATCCAGATTTATTCTTGACAACATTATTGTCATTTGCGAGGGTATGGAGTGGGTTGGGCGTTCGGGCCAGAGAACCATCTTTCTCAAAATTGATTTTGCTAAAGCCTATGACCACATATAATGGCCTTTCATTCTTTCCATGTCGAAAGCCTTGGGATTTGGGCCCAACTTTATTCAGGTCATCCAAATGATTTTTTTAGATGCCTCTACTTGTATTATCATCAATGGCCACCAATATTCATCTTTTGGCCTTTTCCGTTCTATTTGGAAAGGATGTCTTCTTGCTCCTTCTCTTTATGTTCTTTCTACCAAAGGTTTTGGTTATCTTTTGGCCAATGCAGTCTCCTAGCAAAGGGTTAGAGGCATTGCCCTACCTAACTCCTAGACTCGACTTGTTAATGACCATTTCACTGATGATTCCTTCCTCGCCCTCTTGGAGGAAGAAGATAATATTAAGGTGGCTCTTGAGTGCATTGACATTTTTGTGATGGTTTGGGTTCCTCCATTCAATGGCATAAAATTTTATGCTACAAGCAATCGATTTTTCCTACCCCTCACTGGCTTCAGTAGTACAGATGGAAGTGGATTGGTGCAAGGCAAATATTTGGTTTCTTGGGCATTCCCTTGGCCTTTCAAGCTTCTCTAGCTGAGTTGTGGAAAGTTGGTCTCTTCGAGATTGAGAAAAAGTTGCATATTGGATAACCAAGCCTCTCTCTTTGGCAGGAAAATTTCAAGTGTTCTCAAAGATTCTAGTAGCTACTCATGTCTACTACTCCTCTTGTTGGGCCCCTTTGAAAAACTGCCTATGCTAGTCTTGAAAATTTGTTTCAAGACTTTCTTTGGGCCTCTATGGAGTCCCATAGAGGGTTTCACCATGTTTCTTGGGAGTTGTGCCACCTTCCCAAAGACTCTGGAGGGCTTGGTATGCTCTCTACTCAACAATAAGGGACTGCCTTATGTGTGAAATGGATAATTAGACCCCTTACTAGAGATGAAGCTTGGAAAATTATCCTCAGGCATTGCATTCAATCAGGCCTTTATGTTCATAGACTTGCTTGGAAGGGGATTGGCTTTCAAATACTTCAGGTCATGAAGGAACTAGTCCAAGTCATGGCTAAGAGCATTTTGAAAGCCTGGGAGGTAGTTAAGCCTTGGCTCCATTGGGTCGGATATGGTTTTCGTGCTGGGCTTCTTGTTAATCAACAAAATGTCTAATGGTCGCCTCTCTTTGCTAGTAATGGTCAACCTCTGGCCAAGTCGCCTTGGCTTAAGGCACTAAGGTTCCATAAGAAAGGCATTCAAACCTTCCAACAATTGTTTCACAGACCCATAATGTGCATTATATCGTGGGAGGATTTTCGTGCACTTCACAGACTTTAGAACCATGACCGTGATACTTATGATGGTTTGGTGAATGCTATTCCTACATATTGTCTTCACAAGGTGGGAATTCATGGGTCCAAGCCCTGGTGGAAGGATTGGAAGTGGAACCCAAACACCCCTTTTGGAAATTACAAGCCTAGACTTGGCTATATGTGGCTATCACCACATTTTCCTATTATTGATAGTGTTAACCAATGATGGTTTCTCCAATCCTCAACTTATTTCCAAAAAAATATATTCTTTGCCATTTGGTCTGCAAGTGTTGAGCCAAAACTCACCCACTTTGCTTGGTGTATTCTTTTCCAAGGCTTGCCTATGGGGTCTCAGCTTGTTCACTTGGGGGTGCAGGACCCTTGATGCCCTTTTTGTGGGCAAGCCGAGTCTTTTAAACATCTATTCTGGTTTTGCACTAGAGCTCAACAGTTTTGGACTTGGATTCATGACTTTTTTCAGCCTTTCAAGCCAAAACCCTTCTCCTGGCATATGGTTTTGTTAGGTGATTCACCCAGGCTTCCGACTAAGTAAAACCAACTTTGGCACACTTTCAGGGTGGAAATCCTCTTTAATATCTGGAAAGATAGAAATGCCTGCATATTTTCTCACACTCAAATGGATAAAAATATTTCTTTGTATTCTAAAGCTATTATTTTCTCTAATGTGCTTCTATAGATCCAAGTGCAAGCGAACAAAGTTGTGCTTGAGGTGGCTCACCTTCAGGTGCTTCTGGATCATTGAGGTAATTCCCTGTGTACTTTAGCTCAGGTGTCTGCCTCACCCTCTTCTTCTCACAGTCGGTCACCCTCTTAAGGTTGGTAGAGGAATGGCTCTGCTTGCCCCCACTCCCAGCCTTCTCCTTGGCATTGTTCCTACCCTCCTTGATGATCTTGATCTCCTCCTCCACACACTGACCAAGGGTGGCCCTCTGGAGGAGTTGTGAGGAGTAGTGGTGGCAGTTTCGGTGGCCCTCTGATACCACTCCTAGTAGTGACTCTGGTTGGCCTAGCAATGGCTCTGGTTGGCTAGATTCTGGTAAAAAAAATTTACGTCTAGAGTTTGTAATCTCCCCCTAGCATGAGGAAGATAAAGAGAAATAAAATGATGTTGACGATTGTTGGGGTCCTCCTCCTAGAGTCACTCCCAACCTTGCTGATGTATGGGGGAAAAATATGGATGACAAAGACCCTCCTGGCTCTACTGGCACTACTGTGGCCGCTTGATGGCATTTTTATGTTATGATTATGGATTTCTGGGCTAGGTCCATGTGACTATTTTTTTTGGTTTTTGGGCTCTACCCATGTGACTCTCGAGGTGTGCCTTTTTACCACCCATCCCAATTTTGTGAATATGTATCTTTATCTTTGTATTTTAATTTAGATAACTGCCTATTCGTAAAAAATAAATTGAAATGAAAATGTACCCCATAAGGGTTGCTAACTAGGACTGGTCTTGACATATTTACTCGCGGTGTAGATGATTTCCCCATCGTTAGTGTCATCTATACACCAAACAATTTGATTGTTAAAATGCATTGCAATTTTTTTTTTGATATATAATTTCCTTAAATTTCTTGTAAACTCAACATGTAGATGCATATTTATATCTGTGTTGCACTTTCCTCAAGGTGATGGTCTGTAGTAGGAAAAGCTACAAATGAGCTGAGGAGACCAGATGATCCACTAGAATCCCCATGTCCACCTGAATTGGGTGTGGCCTGATCAGGTCCATAGCATAGCTGATGGCAACTAGTACATATATGTGGTCTCGACACTCATGGAATAGTATGAGGACCAACTCCATAAAACACTTCTCCATCATCGTGGTCTTTATGCTCCCTACCCGCTGCTGCAAAATCATGTCGATCAAGGTCTCCTACGAGTGTACTAAGGGATCCTAATGTTGATACCACAACTTGTTGATGCATAGGTGCGAGAATGGCAGGTCCAAGAGGAGAAACAAGGGGTTGTGGATGCATGGGATGTTAGGGATCAAGCCTTTCCCCTAACCTTTGTTGTGGCATGCTGCCACCAACACCCTGAAATGATTTAAAATCAAAATATTTGGGATTTTTCCCCATAAAAAAATCTACATATAGTTTCCTCAAAAAATATAATGGGGCCTCTAAATTGGCATGTGGTGGACTATCAAATACCATATACCATCGATCCAAAAAATGTGCACTCATTTGTGGATGTATACACCACCTCATGGATATTCTAGATTTATTGGGAAGAGTGGGATGTTGAGTATTAGGGTCAATAAAATAAGGGGCTAGCTGGGCTTTTGTTATTGTCAGGTCTAAATTTCTTTATATGAGAGACCATCTGCATAAAATCATCTCATCTCCTCTCTATCTCATCGATGCCTACCTAAGTCAGAATCAATAGTCCTGATGGCATCGACAACATTTTGCATCGCAGATGCAAAACATCTCACATTTGGTTAAATCAATGCTTTATTTTTGATAGTATTGATTTTGTTTTGAATTGATTCTACTTGATCATTTTATACGTGCTTGCAAGCAAGCCTCATCTAATCTAGTGGGTGGTAGAGGTGGGATATGAGGTGGAGGGGGTGGAGTTAGAGGTTGCTCAAGTGCTGGATTGAGAATATAATCAATGTTAAATTGATCCATGATATCTATAAAAGTGTTTAACCTGCATTAAATTATACAAAACTAACATACAAACTTACAAAAATACAAGAAATAGTTAAATTTGAAACATACATGCAAATTTGTTTAAATAGGATGTGCATACATATATATACATACCTACATTGATTTAACTTGAGCAAGTGCATACAAATTTTAAAATTTAACATGTACATACATTTAAAATTTCATATGCGAGGCATAATGCATGCATACATCATTCAACTAGAAACTATGTGTACATACAAATTTAAAAATTTAAGATCTAGAACTATGTAATTTTAATACATGTACATACTAAAAAATAAATTTGAAACATTCACAAAAAGCGCATTTATGTCTAACACACACACACACACACACATATATATATATTACATTTTTCCAATAGGATAAATCACATGATCTAGTAGATAGTCGTAAAATATATACTATTATAAATTCAGCATTATAAGTTCATAAATTCAACCAAATTCATAAATTTATGTCACTAAAAATATCCATCCAACCAAAATCATAAATTCGTCACTAAAAATATTTGTCCAACCAAATTCATAAACTCATCACACAAAATATCCATCGAACCAAATTCATAAATTCATAACTATAAGATTATTGTCTTAATTTATAAAGTGTTGTGGCTCTCTACTGCATCTCTTCATTTATTTGTGTTTTAATTTTCAAAATAATATGTTCTCCTCTCCTCTATCCATTGTCGATGCTCATCATAGATCCCATCCATAGCCCTAACAACATGATTTTTTTTTTTGCATCCTAGATGCAAACATCCTCAAAGGTGGTGCGATAAATTCTTCATTTTGAATAATATTGGTTTGATCTTGAATGGTTCTAACATTGGGATTGATTTGTTCTTGCAAGTGAGCACCATTTGTTTCAACTAGTGGAGGTGGGGGGTAATGATGTGGCATGGGTGGAGGTGGAGGTGAAGGTGGTGAAGATGGAGGGCATGGATGTGGATTATAGATATTATTGAATTGATCCATGTGATCTCTAAGATATAAGTGAACCTGCATTATATTTTTAAATTGACAATGTAAGATACATGTTTAATAAATACCCTTTAAAAACCATTCAATATAAATGGCCTAATTGTTCATACAAATGATAAAATGTTTAAGCCTCATTTATGTCTAAGGCATGCTACTTGAATGAAAAAACAATTAACTATTAGTATAGGACAATTTATGAATGTGTTAGGGTTTACGGTTTAGAGTTTAGGATTTAGGGTTTAGGGTAATATGATGGGTTAAGGGGATCTATATAGTAAGGTCATAGGACAAAATGACATGGCTTAAGTGAATAAAATTTGGTGAAGTTTCCTAAGGCAACCAAATTTCATTAAGGTCCTAGGTCAAAATGATGGTTAGAGTTTAGAGTTTAAGTTTTAGGGTAATACAAAGGCTTAAGGGGATCTATGGTTGAGATAGCTCTTATTTTGACTCAAAATCGTTAAATTTGGTTGCCTTAGGCAACTTCACCAAATTTAGAGAACTTGGATCCCCTTAAGAAATGTCATATTAGGACCCCTTAAGACATCGATTTATGGTGTAGGGTAATAGGATGCCTTAAGGGGACCTATGGTTGAGATAACTCTTATTTTGACTTATTATTATTAAATTTGGTTGCCTTGGGCAACTTCACCAAATTTTGATAACTTATTTGAACAAAATTTGGTGAAGTTGCCCAAGGCAACCAAATTTAATTAAGTTCCTAGGTCAAAATGACAGTTTAGAGGTTAGAGTTTAAGGTTTAGGGTAATAGGATGGCTTAAGGGGATCTATGGTTGAGATAGCTCTTGTTTTGACTTATTATTGTTAAATTTGCTTGCCTTGGGCAACTTCACCAAATTTTGAGATCTTCTTTGGTCCCCTTAAGAAATGTCATATTAGGATCCCTTAAGACATTATTTTAAGGTTTAGGGTGATAGGATGTCTTAAGGGGATCTATAAATAGTAAGGTCCTAGGACAAAATGACAGGTCTTAAGTGAATAAAGTTTGGTGAAGTTTCCCAAGGCAACCAAATTTCATTACAGGCCTAGGAAAAAATGATGGCCTTAGGGTTTAGAGTTTAGGGTTTAAGGTAATAGGATTTCTTAAGGGGATCTATGTAGTAAGGTCCTAGGACAAAATGACATGTATTAAGGGAATACAATTTGGTGGAATTTCCCAAGGCAACCAAAGTTTAATTTTAAGGTCTTAGGACAAAATGAATCCTTTAGGATTTAGGGTAATAGGATTGCTTAACGGGATCTATGTGGTAAGGTCCTAGGACAAAATGACATGAATTAAGGGAATAAAATTTGGTGGAGTTTCCCAAGGAAACCAAATTTCATTTTAAGGTCCTAGGAAAAAATTAATGCTTTAGGCTTTAGGTTTTAGATTTTAGAGTTTAGGGTTTAGGGTTTAGGGAAATTAGGGTGAAGTTCGGGTGGCCCTTGGAATAATGGAATTGCAGGTTAGTGAACAACATTTTCTTGTGGAAAATTTGGTTGAGATAGCTCTTGTTTTGACTGACCAACCTCTCATGAAATATCATTCATATTATAATCTTGCATGATCTTATTATTTTTTAAATTTGGTTGCCTTGGGAAACTTCACCAAATTTTGAGAACTTCTTTGATCCCCTTAAGACATTGGTTTACAGTTTAGTGTGATAGGATGGGTTAAGCAGATCTATGTAGTAAATTCCTAGGACAAAATGACATGGCTTAAGCGAATAAATTTTGGTGAAGTTGCCCAAGGCAACCAAATTTCATTAAGGGCCTATGAAAAAATGATGGCTTTAGGGTTTATGGTTTAGAATTTAGGGTTTAGGGTAATAGGATTGCTTAAGGGAATCTATGTAGTAAGTTCCTAGGAAAAAATGACATGGCTTAAGGGAGTAAAATTTGGTGGAGTTTCCTAAGGTAACCAAATTTCATTTTAAGGTCCTACGACAAAATGAATGCTTTAGGGTTTAGGGTAATAGGATTGCTTAAGGGGATGTATGTAGTAAAGTCCTAGGACAAAATGACATGACTTAAGGGAATACAATTTTTTGGAGTTTCCCATGGCAACCAAATTTCATTTTAAGGTCCTAGGACAAAATTAATGCTTTAGGGTTTAGATTTTGGAGTTCAGGGTTTATGGTTTAGGGAGCTTAGGGTGAAATTTGGGCGGCCCTTGGAATAATGGACTTGCAAGTTAGTGAGCAATTTTTTTTTGTGAAATAGTTGATTGAGATAGCTCTTCTTTCGATTGACCCCTCTTATGAAATCTCATTCATATTATAATCTTGCACGATCTTATTATATTGTTAAATTTGGTTGCCTTGGGCAACTTCACCAAATTTTGAGAACTTATTTGATCCCCTTAAGAAATGTCATATTAGGACCCCTTAAGACATCAGTTTACATTTTAGGGTAATATACTGATTAGTTTATGAATATTTTTTATTTTATGAATAGATTGACTATTTCCGTAATAGAAACACATAATTATGTATTATTAAGAATGGGTTTGATGTATACTTTAACTTGCTATTTTTTTAATTGAATATAAGATTATTTTGTTTAATGTATGTTTTTCATTAATATTGATAGTATATATATATATATATATATGAAGTTTAATATATACTCTGATAAAGTTCAATAATTCCCACTTAAATAAATTTTATGATATAAAATGTATAATAAAATTAATTAATGTTGAATAGATTATTTAATTTTGGATTGTTTGCAATTGAAAGAAAAGAAAAATATTTAGATTCTTTTAGTGCCTAGGGAAGTAGTGGAAATTAAAATTTTAGACTAAACTAGAAGCCTAATTAAAAACTAATTGACTAGAATGAGAGTTAAGATTGTTGAAAGACAAGTCACAACACATGCAAACAAGAAATGGAAACAACGCATGACTAAGAGAGATAAAAACATACAATAGAAATGAATGCACATATTTTTATTTTTTTGATGACTAGGCAGATATCTATATTAATAGAAAGATATAATTACAAATTCACAAAAAAGGGGCGGGTGGTGAAAAAGCACACCCCGAATGTCACATTGGCAGAGCCTTGAAAAGCCAAAATATCAATCACATGGGCCTAGCCCAAAAGTCCAATAACATAAAATAAAATAAAGCAGCCAAAGCAGTGCCAGTAGATCCTGGGGGATCCCTGTCATCCAGATTTTTCCCCCATACATCAGTGGAGTTTGGAGTGACATCAGGAGGAACACCCCAACCATCATCATCTTTATCATCTTTTTATTTTTCCTCACACCGAGGTGAGATTGCAAGAGCCAGTCACGGATTTTTTTTTCCACTAGTAGGCCAGTTAGAGCCAGAAACAGGTGGAGCATCAAAAGGCCACCCAAAACTGCCATCACCACTTCCCGTAGCACCACTAGAGTGTCATCCCTGACCAGGATGTGACGGAAGAGAACGAGCTTGCCTGGGAGGCCGAGAATCCCACCGAGCAAGAGGCTGGGAACGGGAACGCGCAGAGTCACTCCACTTCTGGCCCCGATAAGGTTATCGACCACGGGAGGAGGAGGGTGAATCAAGGATTTGAGCCATAGTACAAGGGGCATTGCCCCAGTGGTCCAGGAGGACCCGCAAGTGAGCCACTTCCAGTGCAGCCTTATTGGCTTGCACTTGAATCTGTAAGAGAACATTATAACATATAACTACTTGAGCATAAAGTGACACATTAACATCTAAATAAGAATGAGAAAATATACAAGCATTTCTATCTTTCTAGATATTGAAGAGAATTTCCACCCTGAAAGTGTGTCAAAGCTGGGTGAACTTAGCCGGGTTCCAGGCAGGTCCCCCAGGAAACCATATGCCAAGAAAAGGGTTCCGACCAAAAAGGCCGAAAGAAATAATGAATCCAAGTCCAAAGCTATTGAGCTCTGGGACAAAACCAAAAAATATGCTTAAAGCTTTCAGATTGCCCACAAAAAGGGCAGTGAGGGTCAGGAACCCCCAAATGAACAAGCCGAGAGCCCAGAGGCAAGCCTTGGAAAAGAATACACCAAGCAAAGTGGGCCAACTTCGGATTAACTATTGCAAACCAAGTGGCATCAAACCTCTTATGCGAAGTATGGGTAGAGGAGTTAAGAAGCCACCTCTAGTTCAAGGAATTGATCATAGGAAAATGGGGTGAAAGCCACCTATAACCAAGCCGCGGCTTGTAGCTCCTGAGAGGAGTGTTTGGAAACCATTTCCAGTCTTTCCACCAAGGTTTGTGCCCACGAATACAACCTTTGTGAAAAATTTCTTCCAGAATGGTGCTCACCACCCCGTCAAAAGTAGGACGGTCCTAATTTTGAAGACTATACTGGGCTTTAAAAGTATCCCACTACAAGAGATGCATGGTAGGCCAGTGAAAGAGCTAATGCAGTGTTTGAATGCCCTTCTTATGAAATCTGAGGGCCTCGAGCCAAGGCGACTTGGCCAGGGGTTGACCATTCTGAGCCAGAAGGGTAGACCACCATAAGTTATACTGGTTGATGGAAAAACCATCACAAAATCTAGCCCCGAACCAACGGAGCCAAGGTTTAATAGTTTCCCAAGAGCACCAGATGCTCTTGGCCACAAAGGAGCCAACAATTTGAATTGAATCCCTCATAACAAGGAGGGTTTGGAGACCGATTCCTTTCCAAGTGGGCTTGTGAACAAGAAAACCAGACTGAATACAATGCCTGAGGATAATCTTTCAGGCTTCATCCCTAGTGAGAGCTCAGATAATCCATTTGACATAGAGAGCAGTTCCTTGTTGTTGAATGGAGAGAAATCCAAGCCCTTCAGAGTCCTTGGGGAGACAACAAAATTCCCAAGTGACCCGATGAAAACCCTTGTGGGTTTCAGAAGAGGCCTATAAAAAATCATAAAGCAATTTTTCAAGCCTACTATAGGTAGCTTTAGAAGGAGCCCAATAGGAAGAATAGTAGACGTGAGTGGCTGCCAAAATTTTAGAGCACACCTGGAATTGGCCAGCCAACAAAAGAGGCTTAGTAATCCAATAGGCCAACTTTTGTTCAACCCTGGAGAGCACGACTTGCCAAAGCTCCTGAGGGGAATCTTGAAAGGCGAAGGGGATGCCCAGAAATCAAAAGATTTCTCCTTGCCCTATCCACTTCCAATTATAAGTTTGGAGCCACGTAGGAGTTGGGAGCACTGATTGTCTATAGCACAAGGTCTTGTGCCATTGAATTGCAGAACTAGAGGCAAGACAAAAGGTATTAAGGCAATCAAGGGCGATAGTGATAGAACCTTCATCCTCTAAGAGAGTGAGAAATGAATCATCCACGAAGTGGCCATTGAAAAGCTGATCCTAAGAGCCCAGGAGAGAGATCCCTTTAACACGTTGCTGGGAGATAACATTGGCCAGGAGATATTCAAAACCCTCAGTAGCCAGAACATACAAAGTAGGGGCAAGAGGGCATCCTTGGCGAATGGAACGAAAAAGACCAAAAGCAGAAGACTGGTAGCCATTAATGGAAATGCAAGCCGAAGCATTAGAATAAACTTGGATTTAATGAAACCAGATTGCTCAGGACGCATAACCTGAGGCAAGAGGTGACAAATTTTTAGAGCCAAGGCTTTGACAATGATTTTATAAGAAACATTGAGAAGCGTGATGGGCCGCCAGTTACAAATATCCTCCAGATCTCTAAGCTTAGGTATGAATTTAATATTGCCTTTATTTATTAAATTTCCTAGAGAGTTGGTTTGAAAGACTTCAAGATAAACATGATGCAATTCGCTCCCAACACAGTCCTAAAGAGCTTTGTAAAATTCACAAGGAAAGCCATCAATCCCAAGAGCCTTATTATCGGCCATGGAGGAAATGACTTCCTTGAACAAAAATTAATCTGGGCTGAAGAAAAGCCTATGTGGCACAACAACAAGGCAGTCCTGAAGGGCTTGCTAGCGCACAAGCGTGGGGTCCTGAGCAGTGAAAACCTATTCATAGTGACACTTAAAAGCACGAAGAATGTCACGTAGCTTAGAGAGCACCTGATTACCATCTTTGATTGCTTTGATGCCTGGGGATGAGTGTTTGGCATGAAGAGCCAAAAAAAACTCTTTGGAGGCACAATCACCAATTTTGAGCCAGTGAAGCCGAGGCTTGATTTGAGCATCTCTGGAAAAATAACTATCTGCCACTTACTTTTGCTGTCTTAAATCCGCCACCCTAACTTGATGAGACGGGGAGAAAGGAATGGCCGCCAAAGTCTCCATAACCGTACACAAGTCGACAATGGTTTCCTCATAAGAATGTTGATGAAAGATAGTAAGCTGGCGCCCATAAATATACAAGAAACACGCAGTATGAATGATGGCATCATTCCACCAAGCAATCCAGCCCGTACGGCCAAGTGGCCTGCACTCAAAATTCCACACCCGATGAATGTGGGCCAGGGTGGGCTTGTGACAAAGCAAAGATATGTTCAAGAAGAATTGAGTCTTACACGTGCGAGGTTGACAAGACGCCCAATCAATGCGAAAATGAATTGGGAAGTGATTAGAAAGAGTCACATCCACTAACGACTTAACAGGCAACACAAAAATTTTGAAGGAAAAAAAAGATTGAGCTGAGATCATAGCACGATCAAGGTGTTTAAAGACTCTGTTAGAACCAGTCCTATAATTGCACCAAGTGTGCCAGAGAGAGTGAGAATGGCGGCAACCCATATTGGGATCAAAAAGCCCCAATTTATTACGCATGTAAAACCACGCCTCCCTTTCACCCATTACTCAATGAAAAGGCAAGGTGCTATTCTTGTCGTACGCCATCTCTACCATGTTGAAATCCCCATAGAGCAACCAGGTGGCAACTAGCAAGGAATCAACAATCTAGCACCAAAGCAAGCAATGCTCCACAACATCATTAGAGGCATAAACATTTATAATCCTGAAGGAATGATTCTCAATATTGAGGAGAACCCAGACTACCCGTTGGGAGGGGTCAACCCCATGGTCCACCACACAAGAATTCAGTCATGGGGCCAAAAGAGTATCAACTCCACCACGACCAGCCTCATGAAAAGTGCAAAACATAGTACTGGCTGGCCAAATAGAGCGACAAACCAAAGCAAGCAAGAAACCTAAAATTTTAACTTCCTGGAGACAAAAAACTTCAAACCCTAGGTAATTCTTCAAAGTATTCCTAACAAAATACTTCCTAGAGAGGTGAGTTAGACCTCGAACATTCCATGAGATAAAATTCATGGAAAAAATTCCATACTTGCAGCATCCCAATCCTCTTCACCGAGGGAAGATAAGCTATTCTTCAAAAACTCTTGTGGAACAAAACCAATGTGAATAGAAGGAGAGAATCTCCATTTTTCAGGCACATATTTACCTTCTTCCGGTGGAGGAGACGGGTTGTGAGATCGCTGCTGAGTCCCCGCTGCGGAGGATAAAGCCGGTTGAGCACACAAAACAGTTGCAGGCTGAGGCGTGGCCTTTGACCTGGGTTGTAAAACAACAAAAGTAACTCCTGATGGATCAGCTATCCCCTTCTCTGAAGGGTTTGAAACTAGTTTGGTTGGTTTAGGGGCCTTGGGAGCCGACCCAGAACCAGACGACTCATTTTTCCAGTTTGAAACTATAGTCCACTTTGTTTTAGCTTTGGCATAAGGCTTTGTCGGACGAGGATTTTCAACATCCCGTGACTGAGAGGATGTACGAGGAACTATCAAAGGGAAGTCCTTGATCTTGTGGTCAGCTGACTGGCACCGATAGCACGTGTTGGGCATATTGAAATATGTGATTTTTTGGGTGTGTCTAATATCACCAATTTGAATGTTAACAGACTCTTTTAAATCCTAAATCAACTTCCACACAAACCCTCTTCTGAGGACGGGCTTGGAAGAACCTATCTAGTTCGATACAAACAACCCTCCCCAAAGAGGAAGCAATATGGTTCAAGAAGGGCACGCAAGGCAAAGGTAACCCGAAAAACTCAATCCAGACCGGGACACGCATTTTGGAGTCTTCTGAGACAGAAAAATCTTGGGTCCATCTCTGGAAAACCAACAAGGAAGACCGAACATATCAGGGCCCATGACCCAAAATAGCTTGGACATGACTAACTTCTGCAAAGCGGAACAAAAAAACCCTTGGTCAGATTTTGGACCATATCAAGGCGGACCCCATGAGGGACCCAGGCCTTGCTGACCCAGTCTTTCAGCACACTTTCGGGGGGAGTCCTCCCAACAAAATAAACCACAAGGGTGTGTTGTTCAAGCTATTGACATACAAAATCAAAATCAGGTAAAGGTAAAACTACATCAGCAGGGGCATCAAAATGCTTACCTCATGAAATACTTTCAGAATAAATTTTTGAGGGCATTTGTTCGATGGGGGAGCCATTAAACTACGTCGATGAACCACTAACACCAACAAAAATGGTTGGGTTAGTACCGGTTGAAGGCATAATAAACCCCTAAAACCACAATAAATGTGGTCGTACTTAATGAAGGAACAATTTCCTGCACAAGAAGCGCAGTATGATGCAGGAGGGGCCATGAATGACCTCAAAAAGCACAAAACCCTAGTAGAGCTCATGCACCGCTATCACCGACTCCTAATGTCATGGTCTATCATGGATATTTTCATATGCACATATTTGAGTAATTGACAATTGGAAATGGATTGTACAAGGATTTAGGAATTTTCTAATTAAATTTGCAAACAAACATTGAAAATTTATCAATTGTAATGATCCACTAACTACACAAGTAAAGTTTAACATATATTGTTTTCTATTCTAATTATATCTATGTTCATGTAACATTTAATTGATTGTGTCTCTTGATGAATACACATTTAAATGTATAATATTTATCAAATCCTATTTCATTGTCAATATCAACCTGACCCTAATTTATAATGTAAATACGTTCAATTTAAAATAATTAAGCAATGCAAATCAATTTTTCTCATTATCAAATATTCTTGGGCTTGAAATCAAGGTTTTCATTTGAATTCAAAAAAATATATTTATTTTCAATTTAGAGTAAATTAGCAAAAAAAATTGTTTGAATTGAATTTAGGGTTTCAAGAAAAAACTAGGGATTTCAATGGAAATTTTTTTGTTTCATTTTGTTGGTGTAATTAATTGTGTTGTACCTTGTCCTAGGTCATCATTACACCTTAGTTAAGTTTACTTAGGGATCACGTAGGAGTTGTTGGAGATTTTCCACTTTTGGTGGACTTATCATGTTATCAATTTATCATTTCCACCTTTCGCGGGCACATCATGTGATTCCTCTCCACCTTTTGTGGTGGTTATCACATTATCACTTTTCCACTTTAGGTGGAGTGATAAATTTTCACAGTTGTCTCATGTCATAAGATTGTGACACTTGTAATAATATTATGCCCTCCTATGTTCTCACCTTGGCTATATAACCAAGGGGTCTCTACTTGATTTGTACATTGATACAAACATTGATTCTATTTGCATTATTGGCATAATACAATTTATTCTTGTCATATTGTCTCTATCTCTCTTATGCTTGTGCTTCAATTAGGCCTCTAGATCTTGGGTGGCTACCTTCATAGCCAATTCTTACATGGTATCAAAGCTATTGGAGTGCCTTTGGATTGCCGTTTTTGGGAGATCTTGAGTGCAATCTTGCATTTTCTTCATAGAAATACCAGATTCTTGGGGGGTTCCATTTTTGGTCTTGTCTTGAAGGTACATTTTGGGAGCTTGTTGCATCTGATCTAAGCTCACCATTGCATCTGAAGTGTCCAAGAAAGTGATATTTTCCTTTTGTTTCGTCTCAGTTGGACATTAGAGGCCAAATCTACAAGGGTTTCAAGATCGAAGGTGGTTGCCAGATCTAGGAAATAACCATATTTTAAGAGCATTTTCAGCTAAAAAAGACATTGCAATTGCATCCAGAAGGGACAAAAACCTTAAGATTGACTGTCAATTCGTCAAAATCGGATAACTTTTCTTAGAGCCATCTGGAAAAAATTTCCCCTCCTTGACCGCATGGATCGACATTATTGCAGGTTGGGTATGATTTTTTAATAGTAAAAAATTGATTTCTTATAAAGTTTTTTGAAAAAAAAATATTTGATTTGGAAAATAAAAAATAAGAAAAAAAAATTAAAAAAAATCAAAAGAAATTTTAAGTTTGCGGTTGTAGACTGTACCTACACTTGCAGGTACTTACTGTACCCACAGGGTACGCGAGTATCCATGTGGCAGGCAGCCACTCGCCCACACTGCCCCCACCATCTTCCGGTAGGCTGCCCACCACACATAACCGGCGACACTTAAATCCAACCACCCATAAAGATTCCGGGGGTATATACCGCCAACCAAAGGGAATATTCCGACATTTGGAAACCGTGACGGTGAAGACTTCTCAACCGTCAATTTTAAGGAACAACTCACAAAATATTCGGCTCGGGGGAATATTATTTCATGACGTGCTGCATGATGTAAAATTTAAGCCCCTAATCCGATGACGTTAGAACTGCATCAACAATTTCAAATTTTTTTTGCCCCCCTCACCATTTGTAGTTTGGATTTTGCAGTTCATCTTCAAATGCATATATCTTGCTCATTTTAACTCCTTTTTTCGAGCAATTTTTTTTTTTAATTTGGGCTAATTTTTTGTGCTCTACATGATGGTATAATCCGTTTCTGATTTTGATGCATGGATTATTCAAAAAATTCAGTTTCTCACAGGTGTAGTTGAGTTGTCACCATTTTTGCAACTTTCGGGGCTCTGTTCAGGCTCATACGAACTCCTTTTTAGTTGCCGTTTTTTTAAAGTGCATGATTTTTCCTGAATTTCATAGTTGTGCTATTAGTTTGTAGTGATTGTGATAAAAAATTATACTTTCAACACTTGCCCATTTTTGGCCTATTTTGGCATTTGTAAGGATAAGATCTCAGTTTGGTCTTTTGTATCAGTCATTTGAGTCTATTGTTGCCTACTTAAGGCTATTGCAAAACATTGAAAATTAGAATCCCACTTTTCTTAGCTTGCAAGTGGCCATTGTAAAAGAACTAAGTATAAAGTGCCAAATCATCATTTTTTTTTTTTGGGGGGGGGTTCTTTGATTGAGTGAATTTGGGGGGGTGTCTTGTGTGATTGTGCCTCTCTATCTCTCTTGTTCTCTTTTCTGCTATGGGTTCTCCTAATTTTCCTTCGTTAACTCCACATAACTATGCTTCTTGGAAAATCAATGCTTGGAGTAAGTTAATGGAAAAAGGATTAACTCATTATATTGATGGAACTATTGTTGCACCTTTTGATCCTAAAACTGATCCTAATGATCATTTGGATTGGCTCACTAAAAATACTATGGCTCTTGGAACTTTGAGGAAATATGTGTCAAAAGATCTAATCTTTCAAATTGAAAAGTGTAAAACGATTAAAGAAGCTTGGGAAAAGTTTGGTCAGTTGTATGGCCAATTTGAGGAGATTAGAGGTTATCATCTTGACAATGATCTCACAATGTTAGATCCTAAGAATTCTGATACAATCCAAGACTATGTCACTAAATAAAATGAGTTAAGACCACAACTTAAGGATTGTGGAATTGACAAAAAGGATGCACAATTGGTCTACAATTTGTTGGGAAAGCTTCCATCAAAATATGCAGCATTTGTTTCTAGCTTCCAAACCCATTGTTTGATAGTAGGTAGTTCTTTCACTCTTCCATCATTTGATGCATTCACATAAATGTTGATGTTAGAGCAAGAAAGGTTGATAAGCATTGGGATTCTCAAGTCTTCAAAGTCCAAAGATTTGGTGGCTAATCAAGGGAATCAAGGGACTCAAGGAAAGGGTTCTAACAAGAAGCAAAAAAAGTTTAAGCCAAAGACACAACAAGACAAAGCACAATCATCCTCTCCACAACAAGGTAATTCTTCACCTTCTCCCAAGAAGGAAAATTCAAGCAATAAGGAGAGACCAACTTGCTCATATTGCAAGAGATTTGGTCATGATGAGCATCATTGCCATAATAAGTAGATTGATGAGTTAACAAACATCATCAAGAAAAAAAACATAAATTTTCCATCTACCTACAAGAAGAAGGATTCATCTCCTTCCACGTCCTCACAATCAAAAGGAAAAGGGCAAGCTTTTATGGATACTACAGGTTCTTCACAACAATGAATACTTGAATCGGGTGCTACTCATCACATGGGTTCTACAAGGGAGCAATTTTCTTCTTTGGAGCCATCTAAGGTACCTCACATCTTCATAGTTGATGACACTCAAGTGGAAGTTGAAGGAAAAGGTTTGGTTTTCATGGATTATGGAACATTTGAGGATGTTCTCTATGTTCCTAACTTGAGCACCAATCTTCTTTCAATCTACCAAATCACTCACTTTGGAGATGGAAAGAAAGTTGAGTTTCTACCAGATTCAGTTGTGGTCAAAGAACTTAAGGATGATGCCTTGGTTGTAGTGGGACAAGCCAATCACAACACATGACTTTACTCATTTTCCCACTTTCTTCCTAAGTATCCTTCTACAACATTGCTCACTCATTCAAATTCAGAAAGTAAGTTATGGCATGAGTGGTTCAGACATCTCAATTACCACTATCTTCAACAACTTAGCTCCAAGGATATGGTTACATGACTCCCTCAAATCAGATTTTCAAAAGGTGTTTGTTCAGGTTGTTCCTTGGGTAAGCATCTAGAAGAGAAGTTTGACAAAGGGAAGTCTTGGAGAGCTTTGGAAGTTCTTCAATTGGTTCACAGTGATGAAGCAGGTCCGTTTCCAGTGCCATCATTCAGCAAGGCCCGCTATGTTCTCACCTTCATTGATGACTACTCCCGCTTCACTTGGGTCTATTTTCTTGTTCACAAGAGTGAAGTGATTGAAAAATTTCTAGCCTTCAAGGCTCATCTTGAGAAGCAATTAGGGAAGCAAGTCAAGATTCTCCGCACAGACAATGGAAGGGAATATATGAACAATAGACTTGAGGAATTTTTTACTCTTGAGGGGATTGATCTTCAGGATTCAGTTGCATACACTCCACAGTAGAATGGTGTTGCAGAAAGGAAGAATATAACCCTTAAGGAGATGGCTAGATGTATGATTCATGCTCGTTCTCTTGGCCCTCAATTTTGGGTAGAAGCTATCAGTTGTGCCACACACATCCAAAATCGGGTTCCCCATAAAGCTTTGAAGGGTATGACTCATTTTGAGGCTTGGTGTGGTAGAAAACCAGTTGTGAGACACTTCAGAGTTTTTGGTTGTCCAACTTGGGCACACATACCTCCAGAGAAACGCAAGGCATTGGAACCTCAAAGTAGGCCTTGCATCTTTGTTGGATATCCTAAAGGGGTTAAGGCATATAGAATTTTGGATCTAGAGACACATGAGCTATTCATTGAGAGGAGTGTTCACTTTGAGGAAAGCTCTCCTAGCTTAGCCTCTAATCCTCCTCTTCCTTCCTCCATAGTGGAAAGTGACGATAGTGACTCAGATGATGATTCTCCCTCAACTCTGACTCGCAGGATCACACCTTCGCAGGGTCCACTTGCAATTGAGGAGCCTCATCCTTCATCTCCTACTAGACCTTGTTGGGCTTGAAAAACTCTTGAGTTATAGGTTCTCTTGTTGGGGATCCTTTAGATACTCGAAGGAATCGGTCACAAAATGAGGATTTTCCAGATGCTTTTATTGCTAATGCTTCCGATCCACGGTTCTTCAAGGAAGCATCAGGAGTTCCAGAGAGGGATTCAACAATGGAGGAAGAGTATAATTCTTTGATGAGGAACAACACATGGGATTTATTTCCACTCCCTAAGGGGAGAAAGATGGTTCGATGCAAGTGGATCTATCAGACCAAGTATGCAGTGGATGGAAGTGTGGATAAATACAAGGCTCAACTTGTGGCAAAAGGTTTCTCATAGGTTACAGGTGTTGACTATACAAAGACCTTCGCACTCGTTGCTAAGATGAACTCCATTCATTTGACACTTGCTATTTTTGTAGCTCATGGTTGGGTTGTACATCTGATAGATGTGAAGAGTGAATTTCTTCATGGGGATCTTCATGAGGATATTTACATGGAGTAGCCACAAGGATTCATATAGGATTCTTCTTTGGTTTGCAGATTGAGGAAGTCTCTCTATGGCCTCAGACAGGCCCCTAGGGCTTGGTATGCCAAGATGGATTCCTTCCTTCTCTCAGCAGAATTCACCAGGTGTCATTCAGATCCAAATGTCTACATTTTGCGATAGGGTGACTTTAATTTTCTACTTGTGCTCTATGTTGATGACTTGATCATTACAGGGAGTACCTCATCCATCATTGGCAGTGTCAAATCTACTTTGCAGGACAAATTTTCTATGACTGACTTGGGCCTTTTGCACTATTTTCTTGGGATTGAGATCTCAGAGTCAACTTCTGGGATATCTCTCTCTCAGCCCAAGTATGCTCTTGATCTTCTGGCTTGGTTTCACATGGTTGATTGTAGTCTTGCTCCGACTCCCTTTCTTTCAAGAGTCAAGCTTGAGGCTAAGTGTTCTACTCCACTTGTTGATGCCACTTTGTATCGTCAACTTGTTGGGAGTCTCATCTAATTGACTCACACATGCCCTAATATCTCCTTTGTATTTGGCATGGTTTCACGCTTTATGTAGGAACCACATGAGATTCATTGGAAAGTAACCAAATGCATCTTGCATTACATCAAGGGTACACATCATCATGGGATTCACTATGCAACAAGTACAAGACTTACCTTGGTGGGATATACGGATTCTGATTGGGCTGGCGATATTGATGATCATAAGTCTACTTCTGGCTACAAATTTCATCTTGGTTTTGGCCCCATTTGTTGGTAGAGTAAGAAGCAGCATGCTATTGCTCTTTCTTCGACTGAGGCTGAGTATCGAGGGGTTGTTAATGCTGCTACTGAGGCTATTTGGCTTTAGAATATTCTCACTAAGTTTGGATTCACTATTCCATGTCCTTCAGTCATTCATTGTGACAATCAGAGTGCCATCCAGATCTTGAAGAATCCGGTTCACCATCAGAGGACCAAACACATCAAGATTCATATGCACTACATCAGGGAGCTGATATAGGAGCAGGTCATTGATTTGCAGTATTTTCCTACAACACAATAGGTTGGAGATATATTCACCAAACCCTTCACTGAGAGTACATATCATCATTTTCGAGCTCTTTTGGGGGTGCAAGATGTTTCATCTGAGGGGGTCACTTGAATTCTTCATTCTCTCTTATGGGGGGGACTTTTTCCTCTTCTAGGGGTTTTGTCCTTCTCATACATTTGAGAGCATTTTCTCTTGTTTTTCATCTCTCTTTTGGGGAGGAGTTTTTTCCCACGTGGTTTTCTCCGTTTCTCCACTTTATGAGAGATTGCATTGCATTTGTACATGGGTACCTAACATGGCCTAGTTGTCGGGACCCATCTTGCATTGTTTGCTTTTGTGTACATTCTCCCTAAGTTTCACTTAAGGGGGGGTGTTGGTGTAATTTATTGTGTTGTACCTTGTCCTAGGTCATCATTACACCTTAGTTAAGTTTAATTAGGGACCACATAAGAGTTGTTGGAGTTTTTCCACTTTTGGTGGACTTATCATGTTATCACTTTATCATTTCCACCTTTCGTGGGCACATCATGTGATTCCTTTCCACCTTTTGTGGTGGTTATCACATTATCACTTTTCTACTTTAGGTGGAGTGATAGATTTTCACAATTGTCTCATGTCATAAGATTGTGACACTTGTCATAATCTTATGCTCTCCTATGTTCTCACCTTGTCTATATACCCAAGGGGTCTCTACTTCATTTGTACATTGGTACAAACATTGATTCTATTTGCATTGTTGGCAGAATACAGTTTATTCTTGTCATACTGTCTCTATCTCTCTTAGGCTTGTGCTTCCATTACGCCTGTAGATCTTGGGTGGCTACCTTCATAGCCAATTCTTGCACATTTCAAATTAGGGTTTTCAATGCAATTTTTTTTGTTTTCTTTCAATTTCAAATTAGGGTTTTCAATGGATTTTTTTATTTTCTTTCAATTTCAAATTAGGGTTTTCAAATTAGGTTTTGAAATGCAATTATTTTTGTTTGATTGAACAATTTAGGCTTCAAAAGCTAAATTTTGTTCTTTAGATACTGTGTTGTTAGAAAACGTGGATCAACTAAACAACAAACTAACACACCGATAAGACATTATATTAAAGAAAAACTAATCTAGAAAGCATAAATACAAACTCTAACAACTTCTTCGAATTTGTCCCATCATCCTCTATCTCCAAGGATTTGATTGAAGGTGTTGGCTCTCAGTTGTGTGAACAACAACTTGTTGAAATGGCAGCTTAGGAGAATGAGATTAATTGAAATGCATGTGCATGATTAAATGATTTAAGCTATGAAATTGAAATGCTATGATGCTAGAATGCTGATAATATTGAAATGCAACTATAATGACTGCGTATGAAATCTAAGATTCGAGGTCCTTTTCAACTCATAAGAGGGCTGTATTTATAGGTTTTTGAAGGCAAGAATCCAATTGGCAAGGATCAATGGTTGAGTTCAAACCTGTTAAGATGAACGTTGAGAGATCGAGAAGTTGAAAGAAAGATGGAAGATTAAGAAAAAGATGGAAGATATTTCCATAAATAAAATAAATAATATTTAATTATGTGTGAGAGATGATAAAAAACGCTTTAATTAAATATATAAAATACTTAGTTTCTAATTAAATATTATAAAATATTTAATTATGGAGGAAAGAAAGCTTTTAATTAAATATTTTTGGAATATTTAATTAAGTGGAAAGAATAAAGAATTAGAAAGAAAGTGTTTTAATTAAATATTGGAAATATTTAATTAAGTGGAGAAAAGAAGAATATCATTTAAATTTGTGAAATCTATTTATTTAATTAAGAGGAAAATATAAATAATTAAATAAACTTATTTATTTAATTAAAGTAGAAGAATTGGAAAAATGAACAATATAAATAAATAATTAAATGTATTTATATGTAGATGACTTAAGAATATTAATTAAATAATTCATATTTAATTAATTAACAGGTTTGATTAACCGTGACCATTTTTAGATGTGTACAAATACGATTCAAGAATGATTTTTTCGTTTCCATAGGGTTTCATTTCATTTTTTTTTTCTATCTCTACAAATTATAAATTCTCCTATTACAACTAAATAAAATACATGAAATGCTAAATAAACTGAAAAAAATAATGCTAAAGCCTACATTTCTCTTATAAATTTCAAAATAACATAGATAAAAAAGGTGGAGGCATACCTAGAAGTCAAAGGTCACTGTTAGTAGTCGCCGCGCTTTCTACTAAATCAAGATCCCGAGTTGCTAATGACTGAGTTTCATTTAAAAAATAAATAAATTTAATTTCTAAATCGGGTCCCATTTTGTAAAAAGCGAGATCTTGTTTCCCGCTCATCAGTTCAGGATCCTTTGATAAATGGGATCTTGATTTTTTTAAAATAGGATCTCATTTAGATTTGAGGTTCGGGATCTTGAAGCTAAACGGGAATGGGATCCTATTTTTGCAATGTCGATTTCATTTTTTTGGCTAAGGTGAAAAATTCCACGTTTCATAGACTCAACTTCTTGCACTTACCCATAAATTAAATCCATAGAATACATGAAGTGAATCCATGTCACTCTCTTAAATTCACAAAGTAAGTCAAATTCTTCACTAAGAGAAATGGTTCACCATAGAGCAATCAGAAGATATATTTTCACATTGTCTTTAAAGATACAACTAAATGTATTACTTGAGGGCCAAATGATCTTAATTTTAGATTTAAACCTATAGTTGATATCAACACAAAAACAATCACCTTTATATTCAATTCATACATAGTGTTTCATCTAAGGCATGCATGTTTGCATAATTTACCACACCATCTATTTGCATACAATAAATCACATGTTATATTTTTTTAATTAGATAAAGAAAAGAAATGTTATAGATAATAGCATAAACTAAAATATAATGACAAAGACATTGTAGGAAAGCTTAAAAAACAAAAAATAGTATCCAAAAACCTATAAAATATTTACATTATCAATATCCTTCCATTGCAAACCATCTATTTAAAGTCCATAGTTAACCTGTAACACCCCGCCTTAAGAGCTTAAAATAAATAAATAATTTTGAGAGAAATCTTTGAAGTAGATGTTATTAAAAAGAGTAAATTACTTACTTTATGTATAAATATATTCCTAATGAACTTATAAATAAAAATATATGAAGACCTTGTCAAAGTCAATTGTTTCAATGACAGTGTAATTGGTTAGAAAGTTTGTTCATCAATCAATTTTTAAACATGAGAGGTGTTGGTGTTTTTTTAATACAACCCAAGCGGACTTCCTGAGAGCTTCTATAAACTTGCCACATTCAATGATAAAATTCTAGGAAGCGATTGGCCAACTCGACGAGAAAAGTGATAATGCTAGTTCTCCTAAGCTTTGGGCTCTGTAAGACCTAGGGGGGTATTCCCTAAAATGTGCTCTTTAAATACAACTTAAACAATTTCAACTACACATTTATGAACAACAGATAGATTCCCCATCCATGCTAAAAGGATGAAAACCTTCAAGAAATTGGCTATTCCTCAAAAAGGCTCGAGTCCTATTAGCAGAGAATCGCAAACCTACCATGAGATGTTTAGAGCAGAAAACTTGTGTGGAAATGTGAATTATCAGGTAAAGCGAGCAAAAAAGAAGTCACGAGCTTGTACTTCCCGTAGCACATTGTATCTATTTCTGCTTTTGACACTAAGATTTTTTGACTTTACACTTATTCATTTCCCATATTGAAAGTATGTAATTCGTCTTATTAGCAAATTTTCAGAATAGGGTTTACCTTCATCCTTATTTATAAGATAGAGAACTTTCTTTAAGTTTCGAGAATTACCCTAGAAATTAGTCATAGCTTCTATTGAATCAAATTCTCTCTTGTACTACATCAGATTTTTATAAAACATCAAAATTAATTATGGGCCGCTTGTTTCTATGCAAATATTTTCTACCTAGTTTTTTTTTTTTTTTTCCAGCATAACCCAATATCACAAGATGATGATAAATTCAAGAAAAAACCTAAATGAAACAAACAAAAAAAAAGTAAAATGCCTTTAGAGAACTATATTATTCAGATTGATAGTTGAAATTACTATATATTTTGAATCCTAACCAGATCCAAGTCAAAAAAATTGCAGAGTACACAAAAAATTAGAAATTTCCATGAAGCTGAAAATTGAAGCCGATACACAAAAAGACCAAAGAGAAATTTAAGGAACAAAAAAAATGGTTCATGGTCTCAGTAAGGTCATAAAAGACCTTACCAAATCCATAGATCCCAACTGTGACACACAATCACAAATGAATTGTTGGATGTCATCAATTGAAGAACCCTCCAGAAGATGAATCGTGCCCTGCACAACCCAAAATGCAGTGAGAAAACAAAAAAAAATGATAAATAATGCAATTAAAAACCACATAATCCTTACTTCTGGACACGTCCCTTCCATGGTTGCAACTATATATCCTGCAAGGTGATACACAATGTTGTGGAGGCATCATAGAGGATTGGTGGAGGTCGAAGCATGTGGTGACGAAAACAATGAAACACTCGTGTTTTAGGATATTAGGGTGTGAGTTTTAGTATGAAAAAATTAGGGTTACATTTTGTACAGGCGTAAATTTGCACCCCTAACACAAATTCCCCTTTACCCCCTTACACTTTAGAAAACCTAATGCAGAGGATTAATTCCACTTAATCCCATCGCTTACATTACACTTGGCGCCCATTTTGTGTGTCGGTGGAAGAGTTTTTTGTTAGGGATGCCTATGCGATGCGTAGACATCCGCGCGATGCGCTTACATCCCTAACAAATTCATGCAACTGGAGTCTGCAGAGATGTTACACTTCCTATTGAAATTCGAAGTGTAACACCTCCCTTTGGATGGCCGACCTGAATATGGTCGTTTTCATCTCCTTCCTTCATATTCTTCACTCTCTCATTCATTTAGGGATTTTTGCAAGATCTTGAGTTCATCTCTTCACATTTTCTCCACTCTTTCAAGCATCCACAAACTTTGTAGCAACACTTCACACTCCATAGCAGCAATCTAACACTATCACTTTGATAGTGTGAGCGCATGACAAACACCATTACAACAAAGGCTTGAGTTCCTCTCATTTTCTCCTCCACTAGCCTTGAATGCTTTGCACGAAGGTGGTAAGATCCTCTTATATTCTCTATCATTTTGTTTGAGTAAGCATGTACTATTTTGCAGTGTCTTTTATTTACATAGCTTGTTTTCTCTTCTTTATCATATTATTCCTATCATTACAAACTTGGTTGTCTGTGGAGGTGGGAACACCAAAATAGGGTATGACTGAGGCAAAACCCTAAACAACCCCTTGACATTTTCCCTCTTGATTATGTGCAGGTGGAGAGAT
The DNA here is from genome assembly GCA_007115665.2 of Sequoiadendron giganteum. Classification (NCBI taxonomy): domain Eukaryota; kingdom Viridiplantae; phylum Streptophyta; class Pinopsida; order Cupressales; family Cupressaceae; genus Sequoiadendron; species Sequoiadendron giganteum. The sequence continues at coordinate 151,070,547 of VCHN02000014.1, read as the reverse complement.
CTTGGAGCAAGTTGGTGAGAAGATTATTGTGCGAAATTGTCTTCGTTACCCTTGCGGTAATCTATTTCCTTTATCACATTTGTCTTTATGTTTCATTCTTCTTAATCTTATTTTGTCATTCTAGAAATTCTTGAACTAGGCTGATAGTCCATTCTTTAGGACTTAACCTCATCTCTCTGGTTTTCTGGCCGTACGGACACCAACACACTTGTGAGACACTAGCACGTCGTGTTGTTGTCCCAGAACCGCGCTTTTGTACTCAGACAGAGAGCTACCTGAGACATAGAGTTGACTCTAAAAGATCAACCCACCTAGTCTCCCTTCAACTCTTGGGTTTGCAGAGTGATCGAAGAACCTACAATTCTCATCACTTTCATCTCGCCTATCCTAACCTTCCTTTAAATTGAGGCGAGTTAGGGAAGCCATACTGCTCTTGACATTTCATGACCTGGGGCCTTGCAATGGTTGGTCCCCCTCTCTTACACGTTTATTTTATTTATTCATTCATAAGTTTACTATTAATTTGTAAATGAAAAATATACAAATTAATATATAATATATTATAGTTGTAAGATAATTAATAAATAGAAGTTGTTTATTTGTATTTAGTTATTAATATTACGATGTGTATTTTGTAATTACGTTTTATTCATATTAGAGTGTATAGGTAATTTATTTTCATGAGAAATTGTTCAACTATTAGCGCAAGTGCGTTTGAAGATCGGGGGTGGTAATTCACTACGATGGGTAGGGGGTTAGAAAAGTGGTGTTTTGGATACTTTTTACGGTTACACATAGTAAAGATATCAAAATTGCTCACGACAACTTGAAACCTTAGTTATAAGTATTCAACTAGTCGAAGAAGATTGTATTAAATTTTAAGAGTCATCTGACATCGAGAAGTTAGATTTTGAGAGACATGAAGTTAGGGTGCACGACTATTGGGTCCTTTCCCCTAGATAGATATGGACCTAAAGTTATGTCATATCCCAACAACATTTAAAAAAATAAAAGACTTAGACCCTAGAACGTCAAAGAAAAGTGGTGCAGTCAACAGTGTCCATATCTATTATATCGATCATGGTCTCAACTCCAAAGGTCATTGATTAGTTAGATGGACCAACATCATATCCACTAAATTTAACCTTTTTTCTCTTCCTTCAATTTGTGCAAAGTCTTGAGGTAAGTCACTAGCCATGGTTTCAGTGAGTTTTTATTTTGGGAATATGTACACAGCCAGATCAATTTCTATTATGTTTTATTTCATTCTAAAACAATTATGTTGTATCTGCTAAATGAAGGCATTGATTCTGTGGTTTTATCTATGGCTGTTTGCATGCATGATATTATTGTAATTTAGATCTCTATTTATTTTTTCACGTACATATATTTTCAACCGTGAAATGAATTTTATGTTTATTTGGTGGTTTTAGATTTTTTTTTATTCTATTTTTCTTATTTTTATGAGAATTCTTTGGACATAATTATTATATTAGTATTGAATGAATAAGAGCTATTGCTAATGTTGTATATGCAATGGTTGCTAGAACTATTTTAACACACTCTTAAACCATCTTCATATTTGTAAACTTATGACATTCTTCTTCACAAAACTTGTATAATGTACAACATATTTCTTCATAATTTTGTGTCATTATACTAGCTCTTGTACTTTAAAGATCAAACGTCATAAGGCAACGAATTGTTATGACACAAAATGATATTTTTCTTAAATGAATGTGTTGAATAAGTGATGCAGGGGCATCGTTCCCCATCAAATTTGGTTTTTAATTTTTGGCTTTGTTTGTTGTTTGTTGGATTCTTTTTTTCTTGAATTTCTGTGACAGTGGCCCATTTTGTAACAAGAATCTTTGGAAGTTGAAACCATTTTGATTCCCTACCGCCTCATGGAAACGTTTGGGGGTTTTGAGTTTATGCTTGCGAAAGGAAGAGAGGAATAGTTAATTGGAAAAGCTGATTATGAAGTGGTAGAGGGTGAATTTGGTGAAAGTTGGTTCTTGGCAAGAAAAAAAGGTCACAATAATAATATAGTGATAATAGTTACATGAGAGTTCTTGGAAAAAGAAAACAAGGCTAAGAATTCAACATAGTTTGGGAAAGAAGGTTCTGCCTGGGAAAATAATGATAGATAAACTTGGATGAAGGAGAAAACAAAAGATGAGCAATGGGTATAGGTAGGAAATGAATGTCAAAGGAAGATCGATTGGGTGCAGGGACAACAAAGGCGGTGCTAAGAGTGGATTGCGAATGGGCTGCAAGCATTGAATGTCAAATATTTTAGAATCCTTATACTCAGTTGTGTGCATTGATATTAATACATTAAAATTTTGTTTTTCCTTCATCGATGCTTGTGAGATTGATATTTGTGAACTTCAAATTTTGTTGCATTGAATGTGAAAAGGGGGTTGTATTGTTCTTGTCACCTTGATTTTTTATTAGCCTTATTGATTGGGGTAGATTTTTGTAGTGTGTAATTGTTGTTAATCATTGTCTTCTAGTGCTTGAGTTGTTTGATTGCAATTGCTATTCTCTCAATATTCTAAAGTTTGAGCTTGCAGTGTATTGTTGTTCTCTTGTATTCATAATGTTATTGCTTATTTGCAATCAGTTTGCCATTATATTTTGGTATCAAAGCCTAAAACATTTGGGAAGAGGAATTTGGTTGTGCTCATAAGATTTTTGGACAAGTATGTGTGTTAAAGTTTTGACAAGTTAAAAAGGAACTTGGGTACCAAAAGATTGGCCAGAGGAGGAGAGAAGCCCTAGGTGAGGTATTGAGAAGCCAATCATAAAGATAAAAATATGCAACAACATACCATAAAAGAAAGCCTCAGGGAGAAAGGAAAAATGAAAATGAATGTGAAGAAGAAAACTTTAGAGTGGGATAAAGAAATGGAAAAGTTGAGAAGAGATTTAAAGAAGTGTAAGCAATGGATTGAGGAAAGAAGCCAAGAATATGGTTGGTGCTCGCCATTGAAAAAGAAGTTGAAGTGGCCTGTGTAGATGATTTTTAAGAAAAGAAGAGGGTAGAATATGGCTTCCTTGGACAAAGAAGAAGCATTGGCACACAAAGAATAAGACATGGAAGTAGAGCTTGAAGAAAAGACAAAGGAAAATAAAATGGAGGATGGAAAGGAAAATGTTGGTCAAGAGTATTCAAGAGAATTTGTGAAGAAAAACAAGGATGATGTAAATGAAGATGAAGAAAAAAATATTATTGATTGATGAAATACCAAAGTAAAAGAAGATTGACATACTTCTATGAGCAGCTTGGAAGAAGCTTGAGGAGAACCCATGCAAGGTGAAAGGTAAGCAAGTTGATTTATATGAGTTAAATAATGATGCTTTTAAATCTTTGAATAAAATTGTTGAAGGGAAGAGTTTAAAAGAAGAAGATGAAACAAATATATATGAACATGAGATGGAGTTTTGGAGGTTTTTAGATGAAAAGACATAAGGAGGAGAAGGTAAAAAAATAAAAAATGACAACCAACGAAAACAGATTGAACACATGGTAGTTGTTCCAGAGCGATGTTGGAAGACGCAAAAGAAAAGAATAGAGAAATGAATTCTAGTTGGTGACCTCATGTGCAGGAGCACATGGATTTTTTTTTCTCTTGTGGAGTATGATGTAGGGGCATAATTCCCAATCAATTTTGGTTTGTAATTTTTGGCTCTGTTTGTTATTTTTCAAATTCTTTTTTCCTTGAATTTTTGCGAGGGTGGCCCATTTTGATTGGCAACAAGAATCTTTGGAAGCTGAGACTGTTTTGATTCCCTACCACCTCATGAACAAGTTTGGGGGTTTTGAGTTTATTCCTGCGAAAGGAAGAGAGGAACGGTTAAATTAGAAAAGTTGATTATGAAGTGGTAGAGGGTGAATTTGGTGAAAAGTGATTCTTGGCAGGAAAGAAAGGTCACAATAACAAGATAGTGATGTCAGTTACACAAGAGTTCTTGGAAAAAGAAAACAAGGTTGAGCGCTCGACATAGTTTGGGAAAGAAAGTTATTCTTGGGAAAATAACGATAGACATACTTGGATGAAGGATCAAACAAAAGATGAGCGACGAGTATAGGCAAGAAATGAATGTCAAAGGAAGTGCCATTGGGTGCAGGAACAACAAAGGCAATGCTAAGAGTGGATTGTGAATGGGTTGCGAGCATTGAATGCCAAATATTTTAGAATCCTTGTACTCAATTGTGTGCATCAATATTAATACATTAAATTATGTTTTTCCTTCATCGGTGTTTGTGAGCCACTGATACTTGTGAACTTTAAATTCTGTTGCATTGAATGTGAAAAGGGGATTGTTTTGTTCTTGTTGCCTTGATTTGGTATGGGCCTCATTGATTGGGGAAACTTTGTGTAGTGTGTAATTTTTGTCCATCACTGTTTGCTAGTGCTTGAGGTGTTTGATTGCAATTGCTCAATTTCTATTGTGTCACCATTCTAAAGTTTTAGCTTGTGGCGTCTTAAGTTGTTATCTTGTATTCATAGTGTTATTGCGTATCCAAAATTAGTTTTCCAGTGATAACCAATTATTATTTTTAGATGCATACATCCTCACACTTGGTTGGACTTAGTTGTACAATTTGGTACCAACATGCTTTTCATATTATTATGTTATTTTATGAAACCACGTCTATGATACTTCAACAAAAACAAGGGTGTTATATTTAAGAGATGATGTCCATTGAATAAATAGAACCATACCACCATTAATTTTTAATCATCTCATGAATAAATAATTTTCCTTCCTTATCATTGAGAATTCAACATTAATTATTAGCTAAATATTAAACAACAAATATGATACTTACAAGAATCTAGTAGATGTATTTCCTTGGCTCCTCAAGGCAGGACTCAAGTCATTTTATTTTATATCTTTTGAATGATGGTGACCTTGATGCACTTTCATTAGGAAACTATTGTCACTCAAAGAGTGACGTGGGACCCATTTAGTTTGAATGAGTCGAGTCTCTAGCTAAATCACTTCCGCCTCTTTTGAAAAGATATATGTTTGTTTTACAATAATGGAAGCCCATCTATTTGGATAGAAGAATTATTTGGCTAATATTGTTCAAGTATCCAAATAATCAAATTTATGTGATGTTAATAAATAATAAAGTTAGAAAAGAAAAATGTTGTTATTATTTTGTAAGTTATGAGTTTTTAATCAATGATTTATCGAAGGTAATTTACATTTGAAAAACTACTAAATTTGGACTTGGATCACTTCATAAGCTTGGTGATAATTAAGATGGAAAAACACTACTAAATTGGTAGAAAGTCAATAAATGAAAAGTAGATAAATTTTAGATGGATACACAATTTGAATGTTTTGGCATGTAACAAAATGCACAACTATTTAGCTAGAAGGGGATCAACTCAAGCACATGCAAAATTTGAATTTAAAACTTGAGAGGTCAATTTTGTAGCATAAAATTGAACTAGGTTAAAAAATGAATGAAGAGTCTATTTAATATGAATTGTTTGAGAAGAGTTAATATTTTATCGCTATAAATCAAAATAAAAATTTCAATCAAATAAAAACACTTAAAGGCATACGTTAAGACCAAGATTTCAAGCCACCCACACAAAATTACATAAAATAAATAATAATAAAAAAAATATACATTTATTCCATTATAATAATATTAAAAAATTAAATTAAAAAATAATATTATTCGTCCTTGATTTCATTTAACTAAATAGTCTTTAATATTATTGTTTTATAAATTTATTCCCTCCAAAGTTTTTTTTTCTCTAAAGAAAACCCTCAATATTACAAAGAATATTAATAGACACATAAACCTATTTCACTCTTTTTCCAATTTAGATATTTAATTGTCTTTTTTTTTTATTGATAGAAGCAAAAGAATTACAAATTAGGAATTATAGCAGCAAGTATAACAACATCACATAATGTTGTTACAACAAAAACACTTAAAGAAACAATCTAGAATACATGAAAGAATAGCTGCAAGCTAATTTGGTCTTCATGTGGTCTTACATGAAGACCAAAAGTCAGCATATTTGAATCAGATGAGGTCACTGAATATACTAAGAACAAGCAAAAAATGTTGATCACGAACAAGAATAGAACACTCTGTCATCTGCATTCGTCCATAATCCCAAGCTGAGCCAACAAGAGAATTGAGCCAACCTGGAAAATAACACAACCCTAACAAGAAAAGGTAGTCTAATTGAAATGATGCCGATAATAACCCTCTGTCATAAAGAGTTGATAATCCCAGGCTAAGCCAACAAGAGAATTGATCCATCCTAGAAGAGAACACAACCCCAACAAGAGGAGGTAGTCTAATTGAAATGATGCCAATAATAAGCCTCAAAGTTCTTGAATTAGTCTTCAAATCCCACTGTAAGTAATCATGAGTTAGAGGTGACCATTGTGGAAGCATATGAGAGAATCCCCAGATTAAAGTGAGGCCCTGTAGGTAAGATTTTATTTTGAAGCTGAGTCATATAACACTTTGCTTGCGAGTAGAGATCGTCACTTGTGATTCCCTTCTTTTGGAGATCAACAGTTACACCTAATAATAGTGTGTGCAGATTGGAAAAATTAAGCAAAGTTTCCATCTCAAGGGGAGAGAAGGCATGAGCCAAGGTAGCTTGGCAACTTATCCTCCATAAGATTTTGATAATGATAAGCCGACAATAGTTAGAAATAAAATAATGCAACCTAGAGGATCCAAGAAGAGCCGATTTCCATGACCATTGGAAGTGGAAAAGGGTAGGTAATGCTGCAAAGAGGTTAGTCCATAGTTTCTTGGCGTGGGGGCATGACCAAAAACAATGTTTAAGAGTTTAAAACTTACCATAGAATGGACAAGGGGGAGGTGGACTGACGAACTTTAGGCAGGCTCCCACTGGAAGTTTGGCATGCATAAGTTTCCAAGTTGTGAGTTGGGATTGCGTGTTTGCTTTGGATTTCCAGATTTGCAAATTCAGATTATTCCACTTGGATCTTCTGAAGTTACATCTCCAGATAGAGATAAGTCAGCTTGAAAGAGATAAGCAAGGAATAAACTGCTTATAGAGGACCTTGAGTGGGAAAGTTTGAATACAACAACCATTTTGTCTTTTTATAAGCACATATAACAAATATCACTCCTTTCACCAATGGATGACTAGCTTGACTTTCAATCATTAGAAAATATCTCCTCATTTTTTATTATAAATTTATATTTAATGGAGCGCAATACTAGAGGCTATAATAGATTTATCATTAAGTGCGTATAGAATTCAAATATTTTATTTTCCAATCAAAGTTTAGTACTTTTCTAAGTATTGTCTCTACTAAACCAAAAACCAAATAAAGAAGAAAAAAGACAAGATAATTAATAATTAAATAAAGAAGGATTCGAAAGGATATGTTGACTAGAGAAAATAGATTTAATTATATAAGATAAAGATTATATAATAATTATATAAAATTTAAGAAAGGATTTTTATTAGTGTTTATTTTAATGTCTAATTTATTTTTAAATATCATATAATTTAAAATTAAAAATAGATTTTATTATTTGTTATTATTTTAGCTAAACTTTTCTACTTTATATATATTAATATAAATTTTATAATATATTTATGAAATTATTAATATTTTGAAATAGAAGAATTCATTTAATTTATAAAATCACACTTTATAATCTTATAATATATATTTGTGATATCATGTTTATGTAACTTTTAAATTATAATATTTTTCAAATATACAATCTTATTAACTAATTTTTTATATATTTTTTTCCCTACTCTATTCAATAAACAAATTAATCAATGAAAATAAAGTAGAACCATGTGCTAGCGGTACACAAGATTTATGAAACCAACACATGGTATTATGACCTTTATCATCTCCCATCATATCATAAAGGAAAATCACAACAAAACTTCTTCTCAAGGTGGAAAGATTTGGCTTTTAATTTTATTTTGGGTATTACATTTGGGTAAGTGCACCAATCTGTGACACAATTTTGGCTCTTAAGATGCCACTTTTTTTTTTCTTCTGAAATCAGGAAAATCTGATTTGCACGAGAAAATGAAGATAGTTACACTCAAAATTTCAAGATGCGGCAAGAAAAAAAGTTGAAGTGCTCCGAGTCTAGTTTTTAAGCTACTATTGTTTTTGGAAATTAATGAAGATTAAGGGTCTCAAAAAGGGGGGGCGGGGGGGGCGGAAACAGGTCTTGTTTTTATAAAAGAAAATAGCATATCGCCTGAGGGCTCCCCCCTTTTTGGTTAACTTTTTTTTAGAATTTCAAAAATCCCAATGGTGAGAAATTAGTTAACACCATGTAGTTTATCCTCCTTCTTTTGGATAATTTTTTTAATGAATATATAATATTTTATGAATTTTCCAAGTGGACAAATCCTGAAAAGCTTAAATTTGAGCATGCTCCCCCCCAAATTTTTTGCAAACTAATTGAAAATTGATCTTTTTTCTTCATCATGTGTAGAATGGAGTCTAGTTTCAAAAAATGTAATTTGTTTCACGTTTCGATGAACGTGTAAAAATCTATCCTAAACCTAGCACATGTTGGTTTTTGACCAAAAACGAAGGCATTTACAATAGAAACCATGGATCAAAACCTTAACTAAATCAAAATGAAAAAAGAATTATATATTTAGATAGCTGAGATAGAGGTTAACGTTATCACGATTTTTTTTATAAACTTGCATTGAAAGACGTGCAAATGAGATGGGGAGCACGGTAAAAAATATGAGAAAATTTAGCAAATCCTGTTAATTAACACGTCTAAAGCGGGCCTTTTGGCGTGCGCCAAATGTGATGGGCCATTTGGCGTGCGCCAAATATGATGGGCCATTTGGCGTGCGCCAAATGTGATGAGTCATTTGGCGAGCGCCAAATGGCTTGCTTTGCATTGAACTAGATTTTCGCTTTCTCTATCAGGGAAATTATATACATGAAATAATCATTTAAGTATAAGTTGACATTTACATATGGACATTTACTTTCTTATAATTTAAGTTATATTTCATGTATATATAGGTAGGATGTTTGAGAGTGGTTTCAGATCTCTAAGAGCTATAATGCAAATTCTAGTTTTTGGAAGATCTTAAAAATTTTAGACTTAGTCAAATTTCAATAATCAGCATGTAAAATTTCAGTAATCAGGAGGTCAAATTTTATTACTCAGGAGGTCAAATTTCATCTATCTCACTCATTTTCATCTCTTATTCTCTAGACCTCTCTCTCTCACTATCTCCATCCCTTTATCTAACAATATCTTCCTTGAGCTCAAGAACTATGTCTCTACATGTCCATCTCTCTCTCCTTCCCTCTCCAATATCTATCTCCCTCCCTCCTTCCCTCTCTACATTTTTCTATCTCTCATCCCTCTCTTTTAATCTCTATATATATCTCTCTACTCTCTAC
>VCHN02000014.1:150911152-151061000 GCA_007115665.2 Sequoiadendron giganteum | reverse complement strand
CCTCTACCCTATACCCTCAACCCAATACCCTAGACCATCAATCCTATACCATAAATTCTCAACCCTCTATCCTATACGTTAGATCCTCAACCCTCATATATCTCTATCCCTTTCTCCTATTATCTCCTCTCTATCTCACTTCTCCCTCCACCTCTCCCTCCATCCTTCCCTCCCTCTCTACCCCAATCCCTCAACCCTATACCCTCAACCCTTAAACACTCAACCCTCACCCCGATACCCTCTACCCTAAACCCAATACCCTCTTCCATCTACCCTTATCCCTCAACCCTTAAACCCTTAAACCAGAGTAAAATCTATACCCTAATCCCTCAATCCTCAACCCTTAATCCTTTGACCCTTAAACCCTCAACCCTAAACGCTTATCCCTTAAATCCTTAAACACTCTATCTCTCTCCCATCCCTCTCCCTCTCCCACTCCCTCGCTCTCACTCTCTCCCACTCTATCTTTCTCCCTCTCTTAGATATCTCCCTCCCACTCTCTCTCTCCCTATATCTCATGTATATCCCCCCACCCCCTCCATCTCTCTCGAATCCCTCTATCTTGAGTACTCCCTCTCCCTCCCACCCCCTCTCTATCTCTCAAGTCTCTCTCTCTCTCACTTCTTGTATCTCTCCCATCCCTCTATCTCTCACTCTCTCTCTCTCTCCTACTCTCTTAGGTATCTCTTTCCCACTTTGTCTCCCTCTCCTTCTCTCTCGAGTGTCTCCCTCTCTCTCACTCTTTGTCTCTGTCTCTATGGATTAGGGTTTAAGGGTTGAGGGATTAAGCCTCACTTATGTCACAATCCCTCTTTTTCAGGCCTCATTTACCTCCCACCCTACTTTCTTAGGTCTGTCCTTCCCACCCCCTCTCTCCCACTTTAACTCCCTCTCTTTGAAGTATCTCCTTTTTAGAGGAACATATTTAGCACTCGCCAAATGGGTTTTACCTTGAAATGGTAAAAATAAGGGTTGACCCGTGATTCAGGCCCACATTCTCCTGTGTTTGTCTGGTTCAACGCTTTATCCGAGTCAAAAATGCCTTTTTTTCTGCAGTTGACTTCATATTGTACCAATCTATGCTTGATCCATCACCTTTTTACCACCAATCTGCATGGTAGACAACGTAGAAGAAGATATTTTGAAGTTTCTACATCATTTTACATTATCTGAGGTAATATATTCATTTTGGTAAATTGAAATGTTTGTCTTTAGTATATTTGTTTGTTTTTGACAATATAAACTAAATTTCCTTAATGATTTTATTAATCATAACAATTGGACTTAGAATTCAACATTGAATTAGATGGGATTTGCATAAAAAAGTTCAATTTTTATGAGTTTGAAGAACAAAAAAAAAAAAAACATGACATTTACTTAACATAAATTTACTTATGAGTTCTATTTTCATTGATTATAGTAGTCCATTTCCAACATGGCTAGTGGAATTCACTGTATTTCATTCTTTTTCCAACTAATTTGGAAAACTTTTATTTTCATCTAGTTTGGAAAACCTCATTGCCAAAGAAATAGTGAATAATGATAAGATAAAGCATCACAGACCCTTCTTTGAATCCATATTCTTCATGACTTTGTTGACAGTCAAAAATTTGGTTTTGAGAAAAATAAACGCAAGAGTCTCTAGTTTTCATTTAGGTGGTAGCAATTTATACCCTAGGTTTGTGATTCTCATTGATTTTCTATATCGAATGGTTTCCACCCCTCTCTGCATCAATTTTTTTGTAAAATGCATTACTTACTTTTGTTCTATGTGTGTTTGTGGACATTTAGCATTCAAGGTCATGCTGAGGAAACAACCAAAGCCTCTAACACCAGAAGAGCGTGCAGTTAAAAATGCAAGGAGAAGAGAATAAAAAAATGTAGCTTGTGAAGCAAAGGAATTGCAGCCCATACAACCACAAACTTATGTGCAATCTAAGAGATATGCCAAATTGGAAAAACAAAGGGCACGAATGAGGAAAGTTCTTGGAAGGACAGGAATGAATACAGAAGTTGGGGGCACATCATCAACCATAGGGGAAGCTCAATGCACATATCCAGTTGAAGACACATTGACGACAACATGTGGTTTTCCAGGTACATCAGAAATCACATCTCCAATTGAAGACACACCATCAAAAACATTGTGTTTTGAAAATACATCAGAAAACACATCTCTATTTGAAGGAACTCCACAAACGACATCTCAAGTTGGAGGTACAACATCATTTACATGTCAATATCAAGGTATGTTATCAATTGCACCTCCAATTGAAGGTACACAATCTATCCCCGATGTTGTTGACCTTCCCAATATTGACACAAATTTACATTTGAGAACTCCTCCTAGAGTTTTGCATAGAAAACCTACATTTTTGATTGATATTGATTCCAATGTTTTGAAATGGATTCCTAATAAGATTCCAAAATGTACATGTCAAATATATGCAGAAAGGATATGGAGTTTGTTTTTTGTGAAGCTATGTGAGGGCGGAAGATGCCAACTATTTGTTGAAATGATGAGGCAACTCAAATTTAGGCCCACCATGAAGGATCTTGGGCTAAGAGTTTTGAATGAATCAAGTGAAAATTCCATTGTAAGGAAGATGATGAGTGCATACGAGAGCGTGGGTTCCACCTCATGCACGAAGGATAGTTGTGCCACACGACATGTGACGACAAGAACACTGTTAAGGAGTCAAACAAGGAACAAGGTGAACCTTACAAAGGCAAGTAAGTCTTTAAAAATAAGTAGATCATCTCTAATGAGATCCAAAGGAAGGCGTGAAAGAGTGGAGGATCCAAATAGCAATGAGTTATGGGAATTTTCGGGTACAGTGCCACGAAAAGACACAAGAATTGCTCAAGGCTTGAGATCTTTAATTGTGAATTATTGGAAGGATAACACAAGGACCTATCCTAATCAAAGAGATGTTGTAAGAAGGAGAATTGGTAGTATAAACCGTGAGCCACATCCAATGCATTATTTGGATACCACTCAAACCCAATTTTTGCTGATTTTGTATAAAAGTTTCCTGAAATTAAAATATGTCAAAGGTATTTTGAAATGCTAAATCCTTTTTATGTCAAAATAAAACACGCACTACTTGTTGTTGTAGGGTTCATATTGAGTTTTCTAACCATTAAGATGTTTATTGACGTATATGTGTAGATATGCATACTGACAATGTTTTGCAAGAATGTAACATAATGCCTCCACCTAAATCGTCAAGGAAATTTTTGTCTTCCATTTTATGTGAAAGAGAGGATGGTCAAATTTTTTACAAAAAATCATGTTTGGATGGCACAGGTGATCATTGTGGTGGCATGCAACATTTTCCAATTTTCCAACACATGGATAGTACACACATAATTGGAGACAAAATTGTGGAATTTGGCAAATATACGACAGTGGAATACGGTCTAAAAGATGGGAAAGAAGCAAAGAAGTGTGAATTGGTTAGTTATAAGATTCCAGTGTATCAGTTTATGGGTATTTTTTGTGATTGGGTGGTTTATGATTATGCAATGCATACACATAGAGCACAATGGTTGGACTCATAGTTCAAGTTATGCAAGGACACATTTCCACCTTGTCATATCGTTTCAGTTGTCGACTTCGCGAAGAACTACACACTACAACCACAGAACGAGGTGCAATCACAGTACTACAATTCTGTGCAGGTTTCTATATTTGTACATATAGCATTCATTCATGCAAATGATAGTACAGAGGAAAATAAGAAAGTATTGAGGGAGTATCACTTTTACATCAATGATGATCGCACACATTCTACAGAGTTTGTTCGAGGTTGCTTTCATATGTTCTATGACGATCTGGCTAACAGGGGCATACCATTTAGTCAACATATCATATGTACAGATAATTGTACATCACAATTCAAGAACACCAGAATGTTTTACTGGTTGAGCAAGATGCATAGGATTAGTGGTGTTCAACATATGTCGAACTTCTCAGAGGCCGGGCATGGAAAGGGGGAGCATGATGGAGCAGGTGCATGTATCAAAAGAGCCATAGCGTGAGAAGAGTTAAAGTACACAAATAGTGTAAATTTGATAGATGCAAGATCAATTGTCCAATGGTGCAATGGTTCAATAGGTCTAGGTAGTGAAGGCAATTCTTTAGTTCGTAGATTTTTTCATTTAGTAGATGATACTAACATTGCAAAATATGAGGATTGTTGTACACTAACAGGATCGAGCGAGCTACACTCTTTTAGAAGCTCCAATGCAGGTACATGGACTGTCCATACAAAGAAGATGGCATGATTTTGTTATGCATGTACACTTCAATCATGGAATGATTGCGAGTCAATAGAGTGGGTTGATGAATGGTCTGTAAGAAGTCTAACCCCACTTGACACTTATCAACTCTCGATGGCTTTACAAATCACGGAGATGCAATCATCCATTGACTTTGATCATGTATCAAACCTACTAGAACCAGGTAATATATCTTACTTACAAGTTTTATTATGTTGCTCAGTAAATAAATCTAACAAGATGAACATATCAATGCAAGGCACATTTATGCTATAATTGCATATCAAGACAATGAAGAGGGTACAGATTATTACCTGTGCCGTTGTATCGAGGCCAAAAAGAAATTGGAATCCCCAGTTATAGATGGAGAAAACATAGAATATCCTACAGGTTCGGTGGTTGTTATTGGAACATGGCTTCGAAGGTATCTAGTTAAGAATGTTGCAATTTGGTTGTTTGAGGACTTCAACACGCATCGGAAAATTCTTTAGTATTCAAACCTTGTCATTGCCACCAACGTTCATTTGATTAAATATAAGGGTAAACCTGCAAACAAGAACTTGTGGAAAGTGCGTGAGTCTAACCACGAGGAAATACTTGACACAATAAAGACTAGAGCAGACCCAGATGGTTCCTTTGATTGATTTGTAAGTATGCACATTGAATTTGTAAAGCCATGTTATTGATCACTCTTTTGGACCAACACCTTGAAATAAGGCTTTTTCACGATTACTGTTTGATGTCATATGCATTTATGACTATCATTGATCCTTCTGATTGTGACTGTAGGTAATACTGAAGTTTTTCAAAGTATATAAGAAAAGAACAACATCGGTTGCTGGTGCAAGTGTTCAGTGGTATGAGAAACATCGGTTGCTGGTGCATTTTTTGGTTGTCAATCTTCTCTTTCTTTTCCATCTCGTAGATTTATCGGATTGTTATATGCTACACATTTTATTTTAAGCCTCTTAGTGATATATTTGAAATTTATACTTAGGGTCATCGAGAGATGATAAAGTAGCGAAGGGGCACATCACCATTGTAGGACCTTCAATCGACCTCCTTATCTAGCATGCATGAAGGTGATAGTAGGTCTCGTCAGCTGTATGACTGACATGATTTAGTTATTGCTCTTTTAATGATTGTTATGTGAGCCTATGTCTAAGATTAAGAGGCTTTTGCAGGTTTTTTGTGGCCTAAATTCCTATGATACTAAACAACCACAGAGAGGCTACTACCCATGTGTTTCATAGGGAGCAGGTGATGTACATGTTTTGAACCATTTTGGAATGCAAATAGTTAGGCCAACTAAGGTGGAATGGAAAAAAGAAACTAGGCAGCAACTCCTTTTGTCCTTTTCTCAAGTACAATATATTTCATGATTTATGTTGGAAATGGGAGGATTATTTCCTTGCATGTATTGCTACAAGTATTGACAATGGGAGGATTTTCAAGATGTTCTTCCATCACTATTGTAATATTTGTCATTGACTTACTGTATTTTTTGAAGACTCCACATTCATAAGGACCTATTGCTGCATACACAACCATAGCTCTTGGAGTCTTTAGACACTGACTGACATAGACTTGACAGTCATAGGACATTGACTATGGTGAGTGAATTTTATTGTCAAGAACTTTATAATCATACACTCACTATACTTAACAACTGATCACTACTCATTTCTAATCTATCCTTTTCATTTGCACATTGCCATGTACAATGACCCTTCACAATTCCCTTGTGTTCATACATTCATGATGCTTGTCTTAATGAATAACCTTCCTTTAAATCTATTGTCCTTTGATGAAGTGACAAGGTAGGGGCAGCGTATGTCTCAGAGAAATTGATGCAACCTAGGTCATTTCTAACATACCTTAGGGTATGACATTCAACAAAAACAACTACTATGGTTCAACTGACTTGATCCCTTAAGGGTGCAAAGTGGAAAAGGGCAACAATATTTGACAAGGTATTACTCGTAAATCTTGGTGATTACGAAATATCTGTCTGAACTTACAAGTTCACATTGGGCCCCTCTACAATAACCTTTTTCGTTTTCGCTATCTCGGAGGCTTTTTCCTATGGCAGCAAATTTTCACTCGAGGAAAAAGTTGTCAAATGCAAGTAGTTGAAAGTTGCAAAGTGGTGCAACTTTCATTTTGTAGCTCATGTGACCAAACAAACTATTCCAACGTGTTTGGGTGGGTACGTTTATGCTAGGAATGGTCCTCTTTCACACCTAAACATGCAGAATCGCTCCGAGCTACGTTCAACCAGATCGATCCCTTAAGGGGCCCAAGTGCAAAATGGCTGTGAAATTTAGCATGCTATTACTCGGACATCGTGATGCTTAGAAAATTCTCGTCTGAACCTATGAGTTCATGTTGGGCCCCTCTATAATAACCTTTCTCGGTTTTCGCTATCTCAGAGGATTTTTCATATGGTGGAAAATTTTCGCTTGAGAAAAAAGTTGTCAAATGCAAGTAGTTGAAAGTTGAAAAGTGGTGCAACTTTTGTTCTATAGCTCGTGTGACCAAATAAACTATTCCAACACGTCTGGGTGGGTATTTTTATGCTAGGAATGGTCCTCTTTCACACCTAAACATGCGGAATCGCTTCGAGCTACATTCAACTGAATCGATCCCTTAAGGGTCCAAAGTGCAAAATGGCTGCGAAATTCAACATGCTATTACTCGGACACTGTGATGCTTAGAACCTTCTCGTAACCTTTCTTGATTTTCGCTATCTCAGAGGATTTTTCGTATGGTGGTGAATTTTCACTCGAGGAAAATTTTGTCAAATGCAAGTAGTTGAAAGTTGCAAAGTGGTGCAACTTTTGTTCTGCAACTCGTGTGACCAAACAAACTGTTCCAACGCATCTAGGTGGGTACGTTTACACTAGGAATGGTCCTCTTTCACACCTAAACATGCGGAATCGCTCTGAGCTACGTTCAACCGGATCGATCCCTTAAGGGTCCAAAGTGCAAAATGGCTGCGAAATTCAGCATGCTATTACTCAGACATCGTGACGCTTAGAAACTTCTCGTCTAAACCTACGAGTTCACATTGGGCCCCTCTACAATAACATTTCTCGGTTTTCACTATCTCGGAGGCTTTTTCCTATGGTGGCAAATTTTCACTTGAGGAAAAAGTTGTCAAATGCAAGTAGTTGAAAGTTGCAAAGTGGTGCAACTTTCATTCTGTAGCTTGTGTGACCAAACAAACTATTCCAACGCATCTAAGTGGGTACGTTTATGCTAGGAATGGTCCTCTTTCACACCTAAACATGCGGAATCGCTCCGAGCTACGTTCAATCGGATCGATCCCTTAAGGGTCCAAAGTGCAAAATGGCTACGAAATTCAACATGCTATTAATCGAACACCATGATTCTTAGAAAATTCTCATTTGATCCTATAAGATCACATTGGGCCCATCTACAATAACTTCTCTTAGTTTTTTCTATCTCGAAGGCATTTTCCTGTGCTGGCGAATTTTCACTCGGGGAAAAAGTTGTCAAATGCAAGTAGTTGAAAGTTGCAAAGTGGTGCAAATTTTGTTCTGCAGCTCGTGTGACCAAATAGACTGTTCCAATGCATCTGGGTGGGTAAGTTTACACTAGGAATGGTCCTCTTTTGCATCTAAACACGCGGAATCGCTCCGAGCTACATTCAACCGGATCGATCCCTTAAGGGTCCAAAGTGCAAAATGGCTACGAACTTCAACATCCTATTACTCGAACATCGTGATGCTTAGAAACTTCTCGTTTGATCCTATGAGATCATATTGGGCCCCTCTATAATAACCTTGCTCGGTTTTCGCTATCTCAGAGGCTTTTTCCTATGGTGGTGATTTTTCACTCGAGGAAAAAGTTGTCAAATGCAAGTAGTTGAGGCATATTATCAAACAATTCACTGCCTTGTCTATGGCTTGTCATGGCATTCCATCACCATGAGACCAATTTTCTTTGAGGCATTTTTTGAAAAAGTTCAATGGCTTGTCTATGCTATTGCTTATTATTATGCTTTCCTAGATTGTTTCCAAGCATCCATAGCTTGTTCGAAAGCATCTGTTTTAGGCTTTTAGCCATAGCAAGAAGGCAATGAACTATTGGATAAAATGCTTTGGTAGACATATATGAAAAATGTCATAGCATAGACAAGGGAATGAACTATTTGAAAAAATGCCTCAAAGAAATGTGGTCTCATGGAATGCCATGGCAAGCTAAAGCAATTGGCAGCTGCTCCTAGTTACTAGTTATGCAATGTGAAGTAATTGCATAACTGCTTAGGTTGACTTTGTCAAAAGCTATATTGTAATTGAAATTTTGTCATCTATCAGCATCTAGTTATTCGTTATGCAATTTGAAGTGATGCTTTGAGTTTGAAAGATGTGCAATGCATGAATAAAAACTAAAAAAATCTATTTTCTACATTTCATTAGTTAAAATCTTTATTTTATTTTCTCTCTATATCTCTATGCTATGGAAATGCCTTTCGATTTCAAAGAAGATAGTTTTTATCTCTTGTTATACAATTTTTTACGTTTTTTTATCTCTTGTTATAAAAAGGAGCAGATATACATTGTCAAAGAAGAGTGAAAGCACAACTAAATTTATCATTTCAAAGCAATTTTTTTGATGCCTTTTTTCAAACAGTTCACCACCTTCTCTATGCTATTGCTTACTATTATGCTTTTGATATATTTTTTGAAGCATCCATAGCTTGATCAAAATCACTTGTTTTAGGCTTTTAGCCATAGCAACAAGGAAGTGAACTGTTTGAGAAGATGATTTGGTAGACATGTATGAAAAATGTGGTAACATAGACAAGGTAGGGAACTATTTGAAAAAATATCTTAAAGAAATTTGGTCTCATAGAATGCCATGATAAGAAAATGCAATTGGCAGCTGCTCCTAGCTATTAGTTATGCAATGTGAAGAAATTGCATAACTGCTTAGGTTGACTTTGTTCAAACTATATTGCAATTAAATTTTCAGCATCTACTTATTACTTATGCAAAGCGAAGTAATGCTTTGACTTTGAAAGATGTGCAATGCAATGTAATCAATGACATGAATATAAACTACAAAAGTCTATTTTTTACAATTCATTAGTTAAAATATTTATGGTATTTTCTCTCTATATTTCTATATGCTATGTAAATACCTTGAAATTGTATTTAAAAGGCTTAATAGGTTAGTTAGGTGGTATTTGCAAAATCAAGTTGTGAATGAATGGTAATTAAGAGAAAAATTAACAAATTGCCATCTTAGAAGTCTAATAAAGGGTGGTTATGGTGGTTGATCGGCTCAAGGGGTAGTTGGAAGGTGGTATCAAGATATATTGCTG
This sequence comes from Sequoiadendron giganteum, assembly GCA_007115665.2. Classification (NCBI taxonomy): domain Eukaryota; kingdom Viridiplantae; phylum Streptophyta; class Pinopsida; order Cupressales; family Cupressaceae; genus Sequoiadendron; species Sequoiadendron giganteum. Next base: position 151,051,363 of record VCHN02000014.1, on the reverse strand, counting down.
TAATACCCCGACTTGAGGGTTGATTTTGTTCAGTTTCTAATAACAAAATATACTTGAAAACTCTGATCACTGGTTTTCTTTGTTTTCTTGAATTTTATTTGCCTTGCACAGGCCCATACAAGTCTATCATGACTTGAGGCTTTGGATACTTGATTGCATATGTTTTCACTCTCTTTGCATCTATTCTGAAGGTTTAAATCCATCGTTGGTGTGTGTGGGATCAACAAACTTGGTTACTGCTCTATTTTTTGTGTTAAGGGGTTTTGAGGGCAACACCATGACACATTAGCCAATCCATCTACTGTTCTGACCCTGTTGCTCAGTGGATTGGCCTGTACCATGATTCTTTTGGTGTATGAATACTTTGGAGGCCGAGAGAATGAATAAACTCAGTGGGGGTGTGAAGTTCTAATGCTGTTCAGGGGTGTTTCCACCATGAAAGTAAGGAACTCAAGTACTAAAACTGAGAAATACTGAAAGGAATGGGATTGTGAGTGTCCTTTAAGTTAGGGTAGAGGTATTGTGGGGTGTTTTCACCTTTGGAAGGATTGGGGGAGGTCTGGAGTTATGAGTTTCTTTAAAACCCTTCTTTTTGTGAAGGTTTAGGACGGTTTGTGAGTAGAGGAATAGAAAAAGTTCTTGGGGCTCTTAAAATGGAAGAATCTAGAGTTTGGTGAGCATCCCTAAAATTGTTTCAAGTTTCCTTAGTTTGGAGGTGAGTTTGTGAGGGGGTTCCTTTGGAAATTAGGCCTAATTGTGAAGCCTAGAGCGAGGGAGGTGTATTGAAAGTTCATGTTGGTACAAAAGAGTTACTATTGGTTTTGGCATATATTATGTAACCCTAAAAAGGGTATCTTAATCCACCTTTAAATGGTCAGGTGTTTTGGAAAGGTTGGGAAAAATTAGGCTTGGACCGGGTTTTGAGTTTGGTGCAGGAGCACCTACACCACATCATCAATTTTTTTATTTATTTGAATACATCAATAGGGAAATGTTAGTGTCTTTAGGTTTATTTTGTCTAATAAGCTTTGAGAGATCAAACATAATGCAAATAAAGGGTGTTTTGTGTCTTAGAAGTCAATTATAAATCATATAAGTTGTAAAATGCTAACAAAGCAACTTTAACACAAACAAATGTGATTAAGGGACCAACTAATCCCAAGGTTGGTTATGGGCGTTGGGGAGAATATGGTTGTTGGAAAATTATTTAAAAATCCTTACCAAGGCTTGAATGAGAGAGTGGAATAATTTTTGTAATAATTTTACACAATAAACACCTTAGTTTTGAGCAATTTTCTAAAAAAATACTGTTTTCTTGATCTTTTTGAGTGTTGTACGGGCACATATAGGTTATTCATGGTCTAATAATTTTAGAGGATGTGTATATATGTTTTCTAATTCATTTATTTTTTATTTGGTGTCTTAACTCTTTGTTTGTAGAGAGAACCAACACAAACAGTGACTGTCCCAGTGTTGCTGAATCAAGGGTTTGAGGTGAAATTTGTGATGTAACAATCAATCCACCTGTTGTTTGCTACTGTATCTCGATGGATTGATTGAATTTTTTTTATAATAAGTGTTTCAACTCATTTTGGAATAAGGAGTCATAATTATGTGGTGTTTTTGTGATTGTTCTAAGACTGAACAAGGGTTTTCCAACATGGAAGTGAGGAACCAAAGAGAGATTTTTAAGAATTAATGCTTGTAAGGGTTATGTGAGGGTCTGGTGAGTTCGTGCAGAAGAATTTTGAGGTGTTTGGGGCTTTGGAAGTGTTGAGAGAGGTCTGGAGTTGTATGTTTATTTAAAACCCTTGATTTTGTGAAGGTTTTGGAGGGTTTCTTGGGTTTTGTGAGTTAGAGGTTTTGTAGACACAAAATAATGACAAAATTTGAGGTTTGGTACCATGAACTAAGACTTTCCAAGGCGTTTGGATAGATACCTAAAGTTGGAAGGGTGGTCCCTTTGGAAAAAAAGGGCTAATTGTGAAGCCAAAATTGAAGTAGGTGTGTTGAAAGTCTATGTCGGTCCAAAAGAGAGACCAATGATTCTTTGGTATGTTGTGTAGTACTGAAAAGGGTATCTCAATCCATCTTGTAATTGTCTAGTGTTTTGGAAAGGTTGGGAGAAATCTGGCTAAAACTGAGTTTTGAGTACTACAAGAATTACTAGTCACAAATGTGAGTTTTGGAAACCTTGATGAATCTGAATTAGGGATTGTTGTCAATTGATTCAATTATCATTGTATGAATGTTGATGTTATTTGTAGGGCCTTGGTGGAGTCTTGTTGTTCATTTGCAAGGTTGAGGAGTTGAAACCCTTGAGGGTGGGTTGATGTCTATTAGGCTAAATCATTATGAAGAAGAGTTCTTGATTGAGAATTGACATTTCCATTGTTGTGAGTCTTCTCTACCTTGGATCTGCATCAGAGTGCTACAAGGGTGGATTGTTGGGTAAGGTGTTGAATGAAGAGTTTCGTTTGATGGGGCTTTGAGGTTGTGTAGATTGCTCAAAATAGGTTGTATTAATCTTGTTAGGAGCCCCTTGAAGGCAGGTTGTTAGACTAATTGGGTTTGAGCCTCCTTACCTCTACATCGGTGAGGCACAAGTAATTGAAGCATTCCAAAGGATACAAACCACCACAAATGGTGCTTACTTATACAATACGCTTTAGATGGGGCTTATTGAGCATTCCATGGTAATTAATTAAGTATTAGATGTAAAAAAAATCCATGCCTACAACATTCAAGCATACAACTTACACGATATGTATGATAACATCATTCAAGAATGGTAGTAGCAAAATAAGAGTTTCTTTAATAAAAAATATGAAAGGCTATACAATGATATATATTGATAAAAGTATATAAATATATCCAAAAAAACCATATAGGCTTAGTACAAAGGAGCCATTTCAACAAAATATCACGTATATATATCAATAGTACAAAACATATGTTCCAAAATGCCACATAGGCGTACAACAAACAACACTAATACATAGTCATTTCCCTCTAGGGGAAGGAAATAGATCCCGTGCTACCTTCGAAATTTGGCTAGATGGAGTGATTGTTGCTTGTCTTGTCTTTCAAACACGCCCGCTACTCCTCCTCTCTTCACTCTGGACCTTCAACTAATACGATTAAAATTAAAGATGTTAAAACATAGAAATTGAATTATGGAATGGCATATAACAAAATCTGGAGTGACAACCACCTGTAGCAAAACGTAGCAACCACCATGTCCATGATCTGGAGTGACAACCACCATGTCCACGATCTGGAGTGACAACCACCTGTAGCAACCATGAAGATAGAAATTAAACTACATAAAATTATCGTGAAAATTTTCTATAATAGACCATAAAAGAGAAAATATAATATCAAATCGACTAATCTATTCCATACCTCTCTCAATGGGTAAGAATTGGCTATTGTTGGAGCAACTCCATGGTCCATCATGCCACCAACATCACCAGGGCTATCTCTTGTCAACAACTGCAAATGAAACAATATCTCAGGTATCATGTTGATATAGGAGAACATAATGTGACACGATCAAGGAATACTTGAATGCAATGTTTGTGTTTCTCATCAATTTTTTAGATTTGTATATACGCAAAATTATGAAAACTAGCTAACATAGATTTACAACCCTATTAATGAATAAAGGCTACCTGAGTGTACGTTGTTTGAGGATATGAATCATGAGGTGTGGAGGAAGAAGGTGCACCAAGAAACTGTTTGAAATCCGAAGCATGTTATGAGACAAACATTCAAATATAACATTCAACTGTTCAAATGCAATAATAATATCTTTAATACTAGTTGCATACCTGTGGACTCATCGTCGAGAATGTATAAGGGTCTATAGGAATAGAGCATCCCTCATGAATAGTGCGAACCTGAAATTTCATCATATCAAAATTCTACTAATTTAGTTATTCTTAAATTTCAAAATATATTTTAATAAACAACATTAAAATAACTTGCTAAATTTTACCTGAGTGTCAATGCTGAATGTATCATTCAGAATATCATCTATGAAAGCCATCGCCTCTGCAACTGACGTAGGCTGTGTAGTTGCATCACGAGCACCCTGATAATCGTACGTGCAAACAACACCACAAGTGCCACAATGGTGGGGTGGAGCTCGGGGCCTACACGTCTCCTCCACACCAGGCTCTACTAGAGGACTCGCACACTGTAAAATGGTCTGGGTGAGTGAGCCAATCGACTTCATCGTGTCCACCTCTACACTGTCCTTAACAATGGAAGGAACAACGACATGCTCCACCATGGGTCTGCCCAAGGCTCTCGGTGCCAACTGTGGATTACGTCGTGCAACAGGTCTATCGTGTGTGGAGCCCCCACCTCTACCCTGAAAGTCTAAGATGTCAAAATAGTTTGGCATTTTATTGAGGACAAACTCGCAATAGAGTTTCCTCAAAAAGTATTGCGGCACCTCATGGTTATTGCATGGAGGTTGGTCAAATACCATCCACCACTCGCTCCCAAAATTTGTTTCTAATTAAATCATGGTGGCACCAATGGATGGGGAACCTCCTGCATGCATGGGACAAAGGTTCATTGGCTTTTGGGTCTTTAAATAGGGCACACAACTCGACTTTGCTAATTTTTAGTTTTTTGACATCTGCATATGACAAACCATTAGCATAAAATTGCCTCATCTCATCTCTCTTAGTTGACCAAAAATTCATTTGCTCGCTCATTTCTCCTACATGAGTTAAAATTGACTTCAATGATTCAACAATCCCTCTCCTATAAGGGTGGGTTTCGGCATGCTCGTTAATCTTGCAATTAATTATTGAATGTCTCTTTTATTGTTTTCAATTTGATTTTGAATATTTTCTTGTGTTCCTTGAGGATGCCTATGAATTGATGGAGGGGTTTCGGGTTGTTCTTGTATAGGAGGCTCTTGATGAGGGGGTGATTGTGAATTCTCAATGTTTTGAGGTGGAGATTCATTCCCTGAGAATTAGAACAAAGTTTTATTATAAAAATCTATTTAAAGTTGCATTCCAAATCAAATTTGAAATAAATAGAATAAAACTACACACCTCTTTGCAATCTTCAATCTCTTTGATGTGTTGGCGGTATTCTCGTGGAAAATGGCAAGCTAAGGATGCAAATAATGGAGGAGATTTTGCGAGCACGAGTTGTAGACCTGAAATCTTCCTTCTCAAGCCGCGGGTTGAAGACAAAATGAGGGTTCCAAACCCGAATTTTTCATTTTATGTCTAGAAATACATTTGGCGCATGCCAAATTTGGCATGTGCCAAATGTATTTTTAGACATTTGGCGTGCGCCAAATATTTTTTTGACATTTGGCGTGCGCCAAAGGCCTTATTTCGGCATTTTTTTGATCGTTTTTTCAATTTGGCACCTAAATTGTGTCACAGATTGGTCCACTTACCCATTTTCTTTAACCTTATTCTAAAATAGCATTGCTAAGTTTGAAATAGTGTGGAAAAGACAAGATATTAGTCGTTGAAGAATACATGAAATTGTAGCCCATGTTTGGAGTGCTAGTAAATTGTAATTATTTACCTAGAATAATGTACTCATAGATTTAATAAAATACTAGATATCTTAGAACAAAGTTATGGTAGATTGTGAAAATTTCAACTCTAAAGTGCATTGTTTTGGAAGAAATGTGAAAATTGAACAAAGTATTGAATTTTATAATGTTTAAATAAGATATTTGATAGTCAAGTCAAACTCTTCAATCTTATTCTCTTTTTCATTATTTGTAATTCCTTTGTTTAATTAAAATTTTAGGGAAATATTTAGATGTTAAGAGGTTTGGATGTTTAATATAAAATGTTCTTAAATCCATTAAAATCTCACAAGTTTGTGTTTCTCAAAAAAATTCACTAAGTTTTCAATCTTGCTTTTATCAATTTCATATGGAGATCCCAAAGATCTATACAAGTCATCCATAAGATGAACACTTCAACGTTCCCTTGAAATCCCACAAATTTGCATTTTAGTAAAGGTTATTCATTATGTTTTGCATTTTCTTCTATGTAGAAAAAACCAAGAGTATTAGACATCATATTGAAACAATTGTGCTTTTTTAATCTAAAAATGTGTTTTTCAAATGATTTCTTTGTGGGGATTCAAACATTGGTTGGGAGATTTTAATATTTTTGTTACATTAACAATTCTCACTAGGGCATCATCAAATTTTCAAATGTTTATAACCCAATCGTTTGCCTCAATTTCTAAGTTTGAATTTTCTCAATCAATTTCATGAATTTGGGTTAGGTTTAGCCACTAGATTCTTCTGGCCTTGGGTTTAATCAAATGGAAATAATCTATTTTTAACAACCATGTTGTGTCAGTTATTTAAATCGAATTGCAAGAGAAATTAAAAGACTACCACAATTCATCATTCAAATTATGTCTTATCAAATTTAAACAAGAAAATTCAACTACTAGTTTGAGAAACCTAGTGAGGAAGTTGAGATAGTTTGAATTGAGAAGCTCTATCTTGTTGTGAAGGCTCAAATGGTGGAAAGTAAACTTCAAAGTGTTCAATTGACATTGGGATTGCATTGATTTTGCACTTGTATGTTGTTAGAGGTTGCAAGAGGGTTTCCAATTTTTAGTGCACATAAAATTTTAGAAGTGAAGTGGTAAAATGAACGATTAAATACAATTTATACCATTTTAAAACTTGATGTGTGTGATCATTAATGCAAAAATAAATTAGGTGAGAAAACAAGCTTGTTCATGGATACTTTTGCGAGGATCAAAAGGAGTACTGGACATCAAGAGATAGATAGAAAATGGAAGTAATCCTTCTAAAATCCACAATATTACAAAATATGTCACCAAAGAATTTTTAATTTTATTTCATGACTAAGAGGTATGCGAAAGTAAATAGGACATTGGGAGGAATAAATGGCATATCAAATGTCAAACTCCACATTGAAACTCTGCAAAACCAATTTTCAAACATATTTAACATTAAACTGTCTTATGGAGAATTTTGTAGAAATGGTTAAGACACTAAAAAATTAAGACATTAAAAAATATAGACAAAAATTGAGAAATCTAATAATCCTTAAAAAATCTACAATCTCATATAATATTTAAAATTTACAGTTTTATTAAAACATTTGACTTAAATATGAAGCATATGAATCTTAAGCTATTCAAAACTCAAAATACCTTTACTTAAATATGAAGCATGTGAATCTTAAGTTATTCAAAACTCAAAATACCTTTACTTAAATGATTCAAAACTCAAAATACCTTTACTTAAATGTGAAATGAATCTTAAATCTATTTAAAACTCAAAATACCTTTACTTAAACATGATTCAAAACTCAAAATACCTTTCTCTAATGACTAAAGGGTAGAAAAAAGAAACTAGAAAACACTCTAAAAAATTGCAAAAAGAGGGGGGTAAACGAGACGTGTGTACAAGACATGATTCCCAAACTAATTAGTAGCAATTTCTTACCATTGGCATAAATAGACATTGGTGTTGACCTTGAAGTTTTAGGTTTATTGTTAGAAGTAGAATTAGTTTGATTTACATTGGGATCTCTAGTGCTAGGCAATATTGCAATGGCTATTTTGACTTTCAATGTCACTTTGTGACTTGGAAATTAGCTTTTGGATCTATTAGAGGCAATCCATTTAATATAGGGGAGATGACCCACTAGTTGTGCACTCTAATTTATCCTTTCTCAAAATCCTACGTGGAAATTTCAAATCACTCCCTTTTTTTTACAACAGCTTACTTGGCAAGTCCCCTGCGTATAACTTTCGTTTTAGGGCCACATCATCAAATATGATGCCACATCAACATGATTTTTGTCAAGGTGTCCAAAAAGGCCCCCCAAAAAAGTGAGACCAATACTTGTGCATTCACATCATGGGTAGTTGAGCGTTGATGTGGCATCACATGATTGGTTGCTTTTTAGATCAAAGGAATACATTTTGTTTAATTATGGATAGTCAAGTCACAATTATTGGACATTATATAAACAACTACTATCACAACTATTGGGCATTATATAAACAACTACTATCACAACTATTGAAACATGCTCAACTATTGGATCATCTCCCCTACTTGGACCCACCACATAAGTGGCTTACTTTAACATGCCTAATAATTGACAAGACATTAAAATTGTTGTACTTTGAGTTTGGGGTGTGGCGGATGTCCTTCCAAGAAGAGTGACTTCCATTGCTAACCAGAAACATAATTGCTTGAACCTGCAAATAACATTTATATTTGCCCACATTGTTTTGTCAAAATGAAAATAAACATATGACAAAAAATGCAAATTAAATAATTCTAATGTCTACCTCATCTAATTATATGACATCTTTTTTGGTACATAATCTCGCAACAGAACTTTAGAAGATAGGAAAAACAACTGTACTTGATACCCTGCCAAACCTTCTATCCTTTAAAGCTTGTTTGCTCTTTGAAATAATATTTTAGTGTTACAGTCAGCGATACTTAATAACATTTGGATTCAATTTACAATGTACATAATGCAAAATACAGTTTTCAAAAATAAAACAAATCTTGTTTATAGGAACATGATCATTTATCGGCCCAACATAGAATTTTGTCAGTTGTGCACTTGCTATCTTTTCAAGAACACTGGGAGCACACCTTCAAAATAAAAATAAAAAGCCCAAATCATTTATTTAATCGACAATGAAAACTCAATATATATTAAATTAGAAAATTAATGTCAAGACATATAGAGGGGTGAGTTGATTCGCCCCAAGATCTGCAAAGTTTACATCAAAGAAGATCAAATTACTCTGGGATTGAGGTGCTAGCACAGGGTCCAAGAATATGCATGAAAGAATGTTGTTCTGTTAAGGGCATTCCTTGAAATTGCTTTGCCATGAGAGAAATGGGAATTTTGCTTGATGGCCATCAAAGAATAAAGAATTCTTGAATTAGAGATAACAAGACAATAGTTTGAACATGGAAACATTTGACCCTCCTGAATGTTATAACTTGGAGCAGCCTGATCAACTATTGCTTGAGCCGAATACATAACATAAGAGACATTGAAAGGTCAACTCGGGGACTCGTTATGCCTAAAATGATAGTTTCCAGACTCTATAGCACTCCTTGCAGTAGGATAAAGATTGAAGGTCTATAAGGGTTGCAAATAAAGTTAAAAGTTAAAACCCTAACTGATGTTTACTTCGAAATAATAATATATAGCCTAGTCAACATGAAAGATCTTACCATGATGCAACTTATAGATCTAATCTACATATACAACTCATAAGGCACGCTACCCAATTGTGAAAATTATATTGCAGTTACTGATTATTAATCTCTTATCTATAAAGATTATTTAACTACCAAAAATTAATTCACAACAATATTGAAAAATAATACAACTGCAACTTCACAAATGAAACTCATAGGAATAGAAAAGAAAACATGCAAAATAATAAACACAATATTTTTGGACAAATTGTCCTTGGAAAAACCCCGGAGGGAAAACCAGTACTGCAGATGAGGAATTATATTAATCTTTAGCAAATCAAGAGATACAAAAACTGCTTGCTTCTTACTGAAAAAACTCTAGCAATATTCTTCTCTGGAAATTCTTCCCTCAAGTTCTCCTACTGAAATTCCACTACTCTTACCTCCAACGCTATCACTGCACCCTTGCTATCATTGCAATACTATTTGCTCTCATTGCAATATTGTTTTCTCTCACTGCAAATTTATTTGCTATCACTATAAATCTTTTTACAAGTGTGTATCTGTGTATTCTCCAAATGCCCATTGACCCCCTTTTAAACTATTCTCATTGGAAAACCAATGGCCATGATTTAATCTCAATCAATGACTAAGATTAATTAGACTCTGACAGACCCTAACTAACTGGTTTCTAGAAGTCTCTAGAGGAATCAATTATTTAATTAAATAATTAAATATTTGGACCTAACTAAATTCTTTCTAGAAGTTTTAAGAATTAAATAATAATTCTTGGAATTGGAGAAAATAGTTGTCCGAGCTACAATAAATTAACACTCCCTCTTAGCGAGGAAGGTGTTCTGCATAACACCTAATATATCTCTGAAGAAGATGAATTTCACCTTCCCCAATGCCTTTGTCAAAATTTTTGCTACCTGCTGATCTGCAGGTATATACTGTAGCTGAATAATCCCCCACTGTACAAATGCCTGATGAAATGATACCTGATGTCTATATGCTTAGACCTATCATGAAACACCGGATTCTCAGACAACCTGATGCAACTCTGATTGTCACAGTGTATCACTGTAGTCTCAACCCTCTGACCTAACAAGGCTTCCAACAACTTCCAAAGCCATATCGCCTCACAGGTCACCATGCTAGTTGCTATGTATTCTGCCTCTGCAGAACTCAGAGCCACAAAATTTTGCTTCTTACTGTACCAAGAGACAACTCCTGATCCCAAGCTAAAGCAACACCCTGAAGTTCTTTTCAAGTCTGTTGTACTGACTGCCCAATCTACGTCAGTATAGCCTATCAACTTGATACCATCACCTCAAGCATATTTGATCCCATACTCGATTGTACCAAACAAATACCACAACACATGCTTTTTCGTTGTCCAATGCACTCTCTTCGGCTCAACCATGAACTGACTAAGAGAATTTACTGCAAATGATATATCTAGCCTAGTGTTGACCAAATACATGAGAAACCCAACCAACTACCTATATAAGGTGGGGTCTACATTCTTCTCCCTGGATGTGTCTACCTTGTTCCATTTTGTGATCATAGGAGTAGACATGGCTTTGCAATCCTCCATCTCGAACCTCCTCAATATTTCAATGTAGTATTTCCCCTGTCCAAGGAAAATCTCACCATTTATCTGCCATACCTCCATGCCTAGAAAGTAGTGCATAAGCCCTAAATCCTTCATCTCGAACTCTGTTGCAAGGTCCCTCTTGCCCTCCTTTATGAGTTTTAGTGAACCTGTTAAAAACAAGTCATCCACATATAGGACAAGAATGAGAATCTCACCCCCAACCACCAAGTAGTAGAGGTTAGCATCCGCCTCACTCTTCACAAAGCCCATTCCTTGCAAGTATTTATCAATGCGCTCATACCATGCCCTAGGAGCCTGCTTGAGTTCGTACAAGGCTCTCTTCAATCTACACGTGGGTTTCACTGTTGTGTGCTACAAAGCCCTCTGGTTGTTCTATGTATACTTCTTTCAATTCACTATTAAGAAACGTTGTCTTGACATCCATTTGATGGATCTGCCATCCCATCTGTGTTGTAAGAGAGATCATAGCTCGTATAGAAGTATACTTGGCCACTGAAGTGAATGTCTCCTCATAGTCTATTCGCTCCTTATGAGAGAAACCCTTGGCCATGAACCTTGCCTTGTATTTCTCGATGCTACCATCTGCATCGTGCTTGATCTTATAGATCTATTGAGATCCAGCCACTGCCCTATCTGTCGATCTAGGCACAACCTCCCACACATCGTTTGACACTATTGAGGTATATTCCTCAACCATCACATCTTGCCACACTTGTTGTTGTGCGGCCTCTTGATAACTAGAAGGCTCACTATCTACCAACTGACTAACTAGTGCCATGTAGTCATTATACCTGGCTGGTTGTCTCCGTTGTCTATTACTCATCTTAGGAGCTCCCACAAACTCCTGAGTATCTTGTTGGTTACTACTACCAACTGTAGAGGATGGAATATCAACCCCCATGTGTTCCTGATGCATCTCTTAGATCTGTTGTATTTGTTGCTCCATATCTATTGCAACTGTTGCTCCATATTCTGTGAAGTCTCAACACCTGAGCCTATGCTTGTACTAGTCATTGTATTTGAGCTTCATTGTCCTTGATCTGATTGCTCAATCCTTGGAGCTTCTCTTGGCTGCTCACTCTGATCATTTGTTGGAAAATCTATGCACCTTCTAAATGCCTTGTCCTCCATGAACTTGACATTATGCCTAACTATAATCCTGTTGGCCCCTGGAATAAATATCCGATATGCCTTTGCGGTCTCGCTATACCCTACAAAGTACCCTCTCTCTGCAATCTAATCTAACTTAGAATGTGTAGCACTTGGAATGTGAAAATATGCCAAACTCCCAAATATCCTGAAGTGGCTTACATCTGGCTTCTTCCTTGAGAATGCCTCCTTTGGTGTCGTCTTGCCCAATACCTTATGTGGAACCCTGTTCTGTATGTATATTGTTGTACTGCATGTCTCTGCCCATAAGTAGCATGGCATATCTTGGGCATACAACATAGCCCTTGCCACCTTTGATATAGACCGATTCTTCCTCTCAACAACCCCATTATGTTATGGGTTGTAAGGAACAGTCCACTCTCTCTTGATTCCTTCCCTAGTACATAACTCTAGGAACTCTTTCCCTTTGTACTCACCTCCATTGTCTGATCGAAAAAACTTTATTTTTCTCCGTGTCAAATTTTCCACAAGAGCTTTGAACTCTTGGAAATGACTGAAAACCTCATCCATGGTCTTCAAGAAGTATATCCAGGTTTTCATAGAGAAATCATCAATAAAAACAACAAAATAATCGTATCCTCTAAGAGATTTTGTCGACATTGGTCCACATATATCTGAATGGACTAGATCAAGAACACCCTTGGATCTGGTGTCACTCCTTGGAAAAGATGCTTTCACAAACTTCCCCAACACACATCCCTTACATACATTATCATGCTCTGTACTCACCTTTGGAACACTTGTCACTATCTCACGAAGCAATTTAAGTGCTCCATGATGTATATGACCCATCCTCCTATGCCATATCTCTCCTTGATCTCTAGAATTACCGCTACTCATCAGTGCCTTATGAATATCAAACTACAACCTGTAAAGTCGACCGCTCCCAACTCCAATAGCTATCCATGGGTGATTTCTAATCCTTGTGCTTGATTAACATATTTCTCCTCTAAAGAGTACATTGTAGCATTTATCTTGAAGAACAAATACATAAATCAGATTCATACCCAAGTCTGACACATGCAACACATCATGAATGAGAATCGACTTGCCATTCTCCTTCTAAAATAGAACAGTCCCTTTCCCAATTGGATTTATTTTGGACATGTTCCCCATAGAAATCTTGATTCTGATGTCCTCCTCCTTATAACTGGAGAAATATTCTCTAACTCTTGTCATATGAAATGATGCCCCACTTTCTATATACCAAACACCTTGTGAGGTTGAGCTAACCATACAAACTATGAGTGCAAACTCATCCTCCATTCTATAAGAGAGCTCATCTGCATTTGCTGAAGCTACCGTCTGCTTCTTGCCTTTCTTCCTTTGTGGACAATTGCTGACATAGTGGCCAAACTCGTGATAGCCATAACACTTGACTTTAGACAAGTCCTTCTTCTCACCTTTAGGATTTGATCCTTTGCTAGACCCCTTCTTTGTTTTCCTTTTTCTTGCTAAGGCAACATTTTCCTATTTTGCCTCACTTTTCTGACTCTTATTGCTGGTACCATTGACAAGGCTTAGTCTAAGCTCCTCCTGAGTGAAGTCACTCCATAGTCGATCCCAACTCGGTAAGGTGTCTCGTCCATTAATAACTTGAACAAAGACATCCCACTGCTTAGTAAATCTATTTAGAACTATTCAAACTAGCTCGTCATCATTTGGTTTATCTCCAACAACTATCAACTCATCCTTGACAAGTCTAAGTCTGGTGAAGTAACTTGTAACATCTTCTCCCTTGTTCATTCGAGTATTCCTCAACTTTTCTCTGAGAATCAACTTCCTGTTAATAGTAGCATTTTAATACAGATTCAAAATGGTGTCCCACATCTTCTTCGTTGTATCCAACTCTGTGATATGCAGAACAATATGATCCTTAACACCATCAAGAATCAACCTCCTTGATTTGACATCTTCCTTTTTATATGCTAAGAGTTGTGTTGGATATGTAGGTACAACTACAACATTGGTCACATATTCTTTGATACCATTCTCTTCCAACAATAAAGAAATTCTGGCTTTCCAGGCACCAAAATTTGAGGCTCCATCCAATTTGTCCTAATCTCTTAAACCTGCTGAGGCCATCTCAAATAAATATAATAATAACAAAAATAATAATACTGAAGAGGTAGAACTGAGTTTTATAAACCCTCAATTTTTTTCTTCCTACCTACGCTGAGCTTTTTTTACGCTTAGATCTGCTCTGATACCATGTGAAAATTCTATTGCAATTACTAATTATTAATCTCCTATCTGTAAAGATTATTTAACCGCCAAAAATTAATCCATAGTAAATACTGAAAAATAATACAACTGCAACTTCACAAATAAAACTCACAGGAATAGAAAATAAAATATGCAAAATAATAAACACAATATTTTTGGACAAATTGTCTTTGGAAAAGTCCCGGAGGAAAAACTAGTACTATAGATGAAGAATTATATTAATCTTCAACAAATCAAAAGATACAAAAATTGCTTGCCTCTTACTGACAAAACTCCGACAATATACAATATTCTTCTCCGGAAATTCTTCCCTCAATTTCTTCTGCTGAAATTCCACTATTGTTGCCTCCAATGCTATCACCCCCTTTTAAACTATTCTCATTGGAAAACCAATGATCATGATTTAATCTCAATCAATGACTAAGATTAATTAAACTCTAACAAATCCTAACTAATTGGTTTCTAAAAGTCTCTAAAGGAATCAATTATTTAATTAAATAATTAAATATCTGATTCTAATTAACTTCTTTCTAGAAAAACAAAAGTTTGATTGATCTAAATTACTCATGAAACAGTGAAAGATCTAATCATTCTCAAATTTACATAATCTTAATTTTTATGAACAACTCACTCCTCATACATGCAGACTTCAATATGACATATTTAAATATTTCTTCCGAGAAAACAAATCTGCAGATATTGACTGAGATGCATCCAAGGAGGTCATTGGAAAGAAGAGTAGTTAAACAGACTTTTAGACCGGTTGTGGACACCGAATTTCCTGCTTGGCTTGGATTGCAAATGCTGACCCTGTGTGAATTTCGGTTGGCTTTCCAAAGCATACGTATTGTTGCTCTTGGGTTTGAAGGAGAGAGGCAGAGGAGCATAGAAACTGAAACAGAGAACATAAATAACAGTCATAGAACACAGAGATGAACGAAAATGATTTATATTTCATATATATTTCAAAACATACAAAGATTAAACCTTAAAACATAGACACAGAGCTGCTGCTCTTTGATTACGCTCAGAAAAACATAATGCCCTCTTCTTTGGCTGCTGAAAACTACGCTTCAACAATATTGACTACCTTTTTTTCTATTTCAAAAGCATACATAACAAAATTGTCCTCATACAACGTATATGGCTGAACAATAATAGCCAGAAAACAAAACACTTACTTTTAATTCTGTTGTATGTGAAAATCTGGCAGAGGAGATTATTCCTATAAATTCTCATTTAAGTCTGTCCTGCAGCAGAGAGTTGGAAGGATAACTGAAATGGGATTGAACTTGAGAAGAAATGGAGGCGGCGGAGAGAATGAAGGAATACAGAGGAGGAATAAATGAAGTCGTTTGGATTATTTCCAACAGGGTTGCTCATACTGCTAAGGGAAAAATAGAAAAAACGACCACTTTTTAAACATTGTCAAACACAAACTAGGCCTACAATTATTCTGCAAGTTGCTGCTGTTGCAGTGTGGCGGATATCAGACCTATTTTGATTAGTTCTCCTTGCTTTGTTTTGCTACCAGTCTTGTTTACTGGTTTGCCAACTTTGATTTGTAACAGTTGATTTTATTTTAATAAAGCTTTTCTTCCAATAAAGAAAAACTAGGCCTACGATCTACTTAGTTGCGATCAAGAGAATATTGAAAACAAGTGTAAGAACCTTTTTTACATGATAAGGTGTTTGCTATCTTCTTCCCTGCTCTTGTCATTCCATCCGCTCTGGAGTGTAGGGAAATCGTGAGAAATTGGAGCTCCTGATCTGGAAGTACTTGTTCAAAAGGGGCCGGCTTAATGGGCACACTCTAAGGGTACACTGCTTAGGTGGCCGACCGGGCCCACAACTCCTTTAGTGTCTTTTTCCGTTTCACATTTATCTTTGCCGTTTCCGTTCAGATGTCCACTTTGAACTATTTTATTTGCCGTTGCCTCTATACGTGGTGTCCGGAAAAGTATTTAGGTTTTTAATCCCACATGAGTTTGGCTTAAAGAGAAACATAAAATTGTAGTTATAAATAGTATAGAGCATTTTTATTGATGCAAGCGACAACATTCGTAATGATGCAAGTGACAATTTCATACAGCGAATTAAAACATATCCAAAAACTAATATTGAAAGTAGTTAAAAATAATTCAAAAGAACTTTTCAATTTAAATTTTTAAAGATAAATTTATTAGTACTAATTATTTATAATTGATATTTAATAAGTATTAATTTTTTAAAATATTTTTAAATAATCAGAATAAATAATTATTACAAATAAAAGATTTAATTAAATAATTTAATAATAAGTTAATTATTAAAAAATAATTTCAAATAACAATTTTAATTATAATTAAAATTACTAAATAATAATCAATGATAAATTATTAGTTATTAATTATTTAAAATTAAAAGTAATCAATAAATTATTAACAATTTGCAATTTAATATTCTAAATTTTGATATGATTTTTGGTTTATTAATAATTGTTAGATTTTGATAAAAATGACACAAAAATAATAATTTGAAATAAAATCAATATATCATTGTTGAGTTTACATGTACATAAAATCTCTAAGAAGTCAACATAACCATTTTTTACATGTTTTATGATTTTTTTATTCCATTAAACCACATCATATTGAGGCATTTTATCTAGCAATTCTATGTCATTGGCATTCATCTACATTTTAATACACATGTTTATCAACAAATGCATAATTACAATATTTGACCCCAAAAAAATTATTTCTATTATTTCTCGATGGATCTCCATACCCAACTTCAAAGCTTCCATTTCAATAAACATGAGGACATTGGAAAATGTAACTGACGTTAGCTTTATTCCTTGTAATTTTATTTCCCTAAATATTGCAATAGCTTGTTACATACCTAGTTTTCATTTTAAATCAAGGTAACACATTTCATGAAATGTCATTTCAATTGAGACATTTTGTCAAATAGTTCTCTTGCTTGTTAAGGCTTCAACATTTTGCATATGTGAGTTTGCATTTTATTGAGAGATTTGGCTCCACTTTAACCAATTGTTTGTGATTGATTTTTTTTAATTTCATGTTTAATTTGTGATCATTGCAATTGCATTAACAGGCTTCAACATTTTGCATATGTGAGTTTACATTTTATTGAGAGATTTGGCTCCACTTTAACCAATTGTTTGTGATTGCTTTTTTATTTATTTCATGTTTAATTTGTGATCATTGCAATTGTATTTCTTGGAGGCATTCTACCAAGTGGTTCACTAGTATTGAAGCATTAATTTGGTTCACACAAATTACTACTACGTACAACTCTTTGAACATTTTACTTGGCAACTCCTTCAAGCATCATGTTAAATACATGCCCACAATAATAAAAGTAGGTGATACTATAAAAAGTTATATCAATTGATATATAATTGATCAATTGAACAAGGTTTACATTCAAATTGAGTTATCATTTATTGCTTAGGCACAAATCTACTACTCTATGGAAATCAATATATGACTGAAATAGTTAATTGTGAACTATATTTTTTCTTGTATTTTCATCTTTGTTCTCTATAGACCATACCATATAGTATACTATGACTACTAACCCTCTCTTCATTTTTCACAAATAAATCTCTTCACCACTTAAATATAAGATAGCTACAAATACAAAACTATGCAAAGTCAATATGAGTAGATGACTCAAAGTATCTATGTGGTACATAAGGGTATAAGGATATGATAGAGTCCTTACTTAGACCATGAATGTTTTTATGTTTTTAGTAATTCGTGTTTTTGGGTATATCTTACAAGTGGATACTTTCAACAAGACATGCTCTTCATTTATGATATATGAACTTCCTTGCATGGTTCATAAGTGGGGAATTTTAGTAGTATAGGAAATTTATAACAAATGGATGGCCTTGGGTAGCCCATGCAAATATTTAAAAAATAGTATGTCTTTCTAATATCAAGCCTTCTTAAAATTCTAAAAATTTAGTGTTTGATTCAATTGTAGGTAGGTTATTGCTGCTACACTTCATTCCACACACATGATGCCTAATGTAACAATCACTTCACCACTTTTGTCAAGTTCTATCAACTAGGCTAGTTAATGGGTTGGATGAACTATAGTTTAGTTATGACCCTTGGTCTCTTCAAAATAATTAGACAAGATTAGGGAGAGGAAGGAGCATTAAACAAACCACTTCAAAATAGGAGTAGTTGTGGGCTCGTTGGTTTACTTTAGATACCTAGTTCCTATGGGGAGAAATAATTCACTATACAAATCAAAGGCAATTGACTATCTATCCAATACTGTTTTGTGTGTTTTGAAATGGAAGAGATTGACAACTCTATGGAAATTGATATATGCTAATTGTCAACTTATTATCTTATTTATACCATTTTCTTAGCTTTGTATAATAACAAATATAGGGTAGAGGGTAACATGATTCTTCAAATTGGCTACTATATAATAGTTTATTTGTTGCAAGAATTATTTCCATTCTTAGCATTTTTTGCATTAAAATGCATATATTCTTATAATGAGAAAACTCTTTTAATGTCTTACCAAAATTAACATTATTAATAATATCAAAATTTTATACACATGTATGCAAAATAACATAAATAAGGAATATATTGTAACCGTTTCTCTAGAAAAAGATTAAATGTCATGTGGACTACAAGGAATGCAAAATATACACAAAATCGATCTACATTGAAAATATTGCAATAAAATTCAAGAAAATGCAATTGGTAGATGCAAAGACGAATAAATGTGAAATCATGGACCATAATGATTTTAGGATATATACATACTGTTGAAGGTTTTAGAAACTCTCAAGAAAATGCAATTGGTAGATGAAAAGAAAAATTCCACAACCTTCACCAAAGTCCTTGTTGGTTGTCCTAATATAGGAGAACTCAAACAAGGTATGGACATCCATCAAAGTATAATATGAAGAAATTTTTTCTCAAATGTTGTGGTTGTAGACGCCCTTTCGAAATATATGCAAAATGTGAGGATAGACAAAGCATGTGAACTATTTGACACAATTCCTCAAAGAGTTGTGATCTTTAATGGATGCATTGTAATTACACATGTTGCATCACTACCCTCATAACAATCTCTCAATTTGTTAGTGTCTATTATGTTGTATCCAATTTGAAACTCAATTATGATACATTAATTTCATATCAAATTGTCATTTGTATGCATCAAGTTTGTCAAAATTCAAAATGTCCAATCTCTAATAAAATCATAGATATTTAATTTATCCTTAACATGATCAATGATTTTATTAGAAATTGATCATTTTGAATTTTAATTAATATAAAACTCTATGAAAATCAATATATGGTCGAAATAACTAATCATGAACTATATATTTTTTTTAATATTTTCATCTTTGTTCTCTATATGTTGTACCATACATTATGATATGACTACTAACCCTCTCTTCAATTTTCACAAATAAATCTCTTCACCACTTAAATATAAGATAGCTAAAATATATTTCAAGTCAATAAGAGTGGATGGCTCAAAGTATCTAGGTGGTAGGTAAGGATATAAAGATATGGTTGAGCCCTTGCTTAGGTCATGAGAGTTTTTACTATAATTCATGATTTTGTGTCTATTTTACAAATGAGTACTTTCAAGAAGATGCACTCTTCATTTATAAGTATGATCTTCATTGCATGCTTCATAAGTGTGGAATTTTCGTAGTATAGGCAACTTATAAAAAATGGATGGGCTTGGGCAACCCATGTATAATTTTTTAAAATAGCACATTTCTTTCTAATAACAATCTTTCTAAAATTTTAAATGTAGTGTTTGATTCAACTATAGGCAATTTATTTCTACCACTCTTCATTCTACATACATGATGCCAAATGTAACAATCATTTCACCACTTTTGTCAAGTTTCATCAACCAAGCTAGTCAATGGGTTGAATGTGTAGACATTGGGAACTATGAAAGGTAAGGGAAGATAGAGGAGAATACCTAAGAGATATTTTTAATAATGTGGATGAATGCTAATGGGTATAAGATCTAATATATATGCTTCAATACTAGTCTCTAACACTCACTAACTTGATGCTCGAAGGAGTTGCCAAATAAAATGTTCAAAGAGTTGTACATAGTAATTTGTGTGTGATCCAAATTAATGCTTCAATAATAGTGAACTGCTTGGTAGAGCTCCTCCAATAAGTGCAATTGCAATGATCACAAATTAAACATGAAATAGAAAAAAAATCAATCATAGGAAATTGGTTAACGTGGAGCCAAATCCCTAAATGAAATGTAAACTCACATATGCAAAATGTTGAAGCCTTAACAAGGCACACAAACTATTTGACAAAATGCTTCAATTAAAATGACATTTTATGAAATGTGATACCTTGTAGATTAAAATACAAACTAGTGTAAGAAGCTATCACAATATTTAGGCAAATGAAATTGCAAGGCGTGACATTTATCAATGTCCTCATGTTTATTGAAATTGAAGCTTTAAGGTTGGGTATAGGGATCTATTAAGAAATAATAGAAACATTTCTTTGGTATCAAATATAGTAATTATGCATTTGTTGATAAAATGCCTTAATATGATGTGGTTTCATGGAGTACAAAATTCATTGGATATGTACATAATAACTTTATATTGACAACGTCTTAGAGATTTTTATGTACATGCAAACTTAATTGTGATACATTAATATCATCAAATTATCATTTTTTGTGTTAAAAGTTTGTGAAAATCCAACAACTTTTAATAAAACCATAAATCACATTATCAAAATCTAAATCATTATATCCTTATCTTTTTATAATTAATAAAACATACTCTATTACCGATTAAAAAAATAAAAAATCTAAAGCATTATCATTTATTAATCACTTTTAATTTGAAATAATTAACAATCAATAATTTATTATTGATTATTATTTAATAATTTTAATTAAAATTATTATTTAAAATTATTTTTTAATAAATAATTTATTAATAATTTTTATTTATTTTTAATAATTATTGATTGTTGACTATTAAAAAATATGTTTTTAAAAAATCATTATTAAATATCAATTATAAATAATTTATTATTAATAAATTCATTTTTAAAAATTAAAATTTAAAAGTTATTTTCAATTTTTTTAATAATACAATATTAATAATTTATCGTTATCTTAAAATTAAAAACTATAAAATTATTTTTAATAATACAAATTATTAATAATTTATTGTTATCTTAAAAGTTAAAAACTAAAAATACTTTCTCTCAAAAATAAATTTATTATCTTAAAAAAATATATATATATATATATATCTCTCAAAAATCAATTTGCTATCTTAAAAATCAAAAATTAAAAATACATCTCTCAAAAATCAATTTTGATATGTTTCAATTCGTTTATTCATACTTGAAAAAGAGTACATATCCGTCATGCTTTACACATATTATAATCGCCTTCTTCCCTATGATTTGTCACTCAACACATGTGGGATTAAAAACCAAACACTTCCTTCGAAGGGTTAGTCCTGCTTTCTTATCCCGAACACTTTCTCACTCATTCTTGAATTATTTATTGGAAGCATCTGAATCATAAGCACCGGTCTGGTGGAACTCCGCTGTCTCAGGCAGCCATTCAAATATGCATAGTTGGGGTCGCTCACTGGTTTCAATAGCTAAATTCCTCGACGACGGATAAAGAATTAGAGATAACGGCAAATAAAATCGTGGAAACAAACGGAAACGGCAAAGAAAAAATTTAAAACGGAAATGGGAAAGTGCACCACCGGTTTAAAGGAGCTGTGGGCCCGGCCACCTAAGCACTGTACCCTTAGAGTGTGCCGGTTAAGCCCGGCCGTTTTAAAGAGTTGAAGGCTGTGATTCAGAGGTGTTTTGCCTTCTTAGACCTCCTATCACACCTTTCGAGCTCACTGTAAACCAACTATCCGCTCCAGACGATAAAGATTGTGGAGACCCGGCCATTATATTGGAATGAGGAAAGAAACTAAAACAAAAAATATTAGGCGTGATATTGAAGATTCATCAAGAAAAGCAGGTGCGAAAGTAGCAGGCATAGGTACTCCCTTGCATGTGTCAAAGATAGTCTGCCAATCAGGAATTCTGTAACTGTTATCGTCATCATCAAGCATGGAACGTGCCAAACCAGCGATGAGGGTTTTCAAGTCTGATGTGCCAAACCAGTGACGTTGGTTTTCGAGGAGCGCTTGTAAGAAGTTTCTGGATTCCATAACCTCGTTTTTGGAGTGACTTTTTTTTTTGAAGATGATCGGCTGACAATTATATATATATTTTTAATTCTATCAATTTAGATGGAGTATAAGACTTTATATTGTACGAGCCCTTTATGTTTAGCAGAGAAAATTGGTCAGGCAGGAACTTATGATTATTGGACTTTCTAAATTTAGAACCTTCAATTTTTAGTACTTTTCTAATTATAGTGTCTCTCAAAACAAATAGCATATGATATAATTATTAATTAATTAAATACTACGACACATACGAGGGAGTGGAATGAGAAATGTGGACCAGATAAAATAGAAAGGGAAAATTAATAAAAGTAAGATATATAATATTTGTATAGAAAAGTTAGGAAAAGATCTTTCATACCATGTTCCCTGCACATGGTTTTCTGACCTTAATCAGCAGCCAACCCCCATTAGATTTAAAAAAGCATCACATCAAAGCTTCTTCTCCAGATTGAAAGGATAAGCTTTCTGGGTAGTACATATGATAAGCCCTGTTCTAAAAATATCATTCCTAGGTCTCACCCAGTAAAGCATTGCTTTGCAGTGTGTAAACGGGAGGAATTTGCAGTTGAAGAGTACATGATATTGCAGTGCATGTTTGGAGTACTGGTAGGTTGTAATATGGTCTACACATTCACCTTGTTCATAGAGACTTTTACTATATAAAAGGGTATCTGTGAACAAGTTGAATGTGTTGCTGTTACATTCCACAGCACTGCAGGATGTTCAACAGAATCACTTATTCTTCAAACTCTGCTACAGAACAAAGAAACAATGGCTGACAAAGGTATGTTGTTTGTTTCATTCTGTTAATTATTTCTGTGATTTGGGTATTTAGAACAGCTATAATATTGTCCCCATGGATAGGGCCTGCTTCACTTTAGCTGTCAATGCTAACTGTTGTAGCTTCAATATTTATAGGTATATGTGGTGTCTATAAAACCCACTATTTTATTCAACATATACTCAGAAAGCACTCACAAGGAAACTGTGGCAGACAGAGTTCTTTCGCAATTGTAAATATATTATTTGTTTCCTTATATTGATGTTTGAGTATTTACTATTTAGGGTAACAATACTGTTCCCATGGGAATGGCCTGCCTCATTCTAGTTGTTAATACTAGCTCTTGTAGGGCCCTAAGGTTGTCAATGCATGTAGGATCTGTTGGAGACCTAATTTTTTTTATTTAAGCGGAGGAATGCGCTAGGGCAGAACCAGTAACAGTTCTTTATTCGGTTGAGATCGGTAAGGTGGAATATTCTACACGCTGGTATGCATCAAGGTCGAGAAAAGTAAAGGCCGTTCCACCATTTCTCTCTCCAGCTTAACAGCAAACAAATAACTGCAGCGGCTCAATCCGACATAGAAGATCGCCCTGTAATAGAAAGTAATTGTGCGATCGACTATAAAACCCTTCCCTTCATTATTTCTCGACGCTCCCGGGGAGTTCTTCATTGCCGGATGGGTTGCCTTAACCAGATTTTCTCTCGACGGCCTTAACCAGACTACCCTATCTCCGCTTCAAAAGATGCTTTCGTAAGGCTTTCACCGCCATCCCGCAGGGCTGCCATGCTCTCCCCCCGCGTCCTCCCTTAAGGCTTTAAGGATAAAACCTTAAGACCTTGACTTCATATCCATGCTTCGTTCTGGTTGTCAATACTAGCTGTTGTAGTTTCAATATTTCTTGGCTCATTTCTGAATTTAGATTAAGCAATTCCAATAGAAAAATACATAATCTTTATGTAATCTATTGGCTTTACCTATGATTTGGATTAAGCAATTCCAATAGAAAATTTTATTCATATTTTCTGAATGTCCTTCAAATGAATTTTATTTTGAAAAGTGATTTGAATTTTTCTCTGCAGAGAAAAATAAGATAAAATAATCTGCCATTAAAGTCTGTCAAATCATCTTCTATTATTGAGGTGAAAGTAGTGGTAGAGGGATGGTAAAGAGGCCGCCTTATTTCCAACCAAAATCTGTAGTTCTAACCCTAGCAGTGACATTGGAAGGCCCAGCCTGCAGCCCACCTGCAGCCCACCCGCTCATCTCTTAAGAATTAGGTTATTGGCGGGCCCAGTATGCAGCTTACTTCCTATCAAAAACTTATATTGTCATGTTTTTCTTGGCCATTTTTTTTATATTTTGTTTTCTGGTTTGATTTCTGGGTTAGGTCCATGTGATCTGTTATTTTGGTTTTTTTAGGTTTTGTACATGTGACTTTCGGTATGTGCTTTCTTACCACCTGCCCTTTTTTTCGAATATGTATTCTTATCTTTAATTTAATATATAGATATCTGCCTATTCATCAAATAAATAAATTTAATATCTTATAATATTAGTCGTTTATGTATTAATGAATATAATTAAAAAATATAACCGAGAATGAGGAAAAAAACACTCTGAAGTAGTTTGAAATCTACTACTTATCTCCAGACAATCAATAGATATATAATTCATATTAATTTTACAATTTTTAAAGCTTTCCACTGCGCTGCCTTGTCCTTGTTTTCAGTTTCTCGTAGCAGAATTCAAAACTGATTGTGGCAGCCATCCTTACATCCATACAAATGTTACCTTGCATCTATTATCTATATTGCTTGTCTGAATAGCTGGCCTGAATTAGCTTGACAGAGCCTCAAATAACTTTTCACCTCTTTTACGAGAGTTTCTTATACCTGATTGCTTTTCTAGCCAATATAAATGTGTGCCCACCCATTTTCTGATAAGGAACTCTGTCGCTCCTCTCCATTTTGCAAGGTGTTCTTATGGATTATTATCATATACTTTCTTAGTTTTCTCTCTCAGTGACCGACCGACTGTATTGGAAAAAAATTAAACTTTGCAAGAGGATTTCACCCTCCAGATATTAATCTGAATCTCCAAAGATTCAAAATTTTGAATGAGTGAGACACAAAAGAGGAGGTTATATCATATTGGTTTTTATGGGTTTTGATCCCCTGATTATTTCAAGGGCTGGTTCGCTATAGTCTGTGGAGTATAGTTTGCTTATCTTGCATTTTACACAAATAGAAAAGCCTTATATATTTAAGGCTGTAGGATCAGAAGAGTTTAGTTTGCTAGTATGTTTTATGACCTGTAGACTTCAGGTAGAGACTATTAATTTTTGAAATGTTAAATAAATATAATCTTTCAGTGAGCTGGAGAAATTTTTTATCTATAATTTAGATTCAGGATTGGACCAAACATAATTTCCATTGTGTAAGGAAAAGGGCAACAGTTCCCGAGCCTCCTTAAACTTAAGGAGCTGTTATACACAGCACATTAAGATGGTATTTCTGAAGTTCACTATATTCTGTGCATATCATGCATGTGTTATACAAATATAGGCCTTATTAGCTTATTTTAAAATTTGGGCATATGAAGTTTATATATAAAAATATATTTTTTTAATTGGATTTTCATTCATGATATAAAACAAAGATTAGTGCAAACAGTAATTAAGATGAAAATACAACATTGTAATATTCAAATTTGCATATTTTCATTCAATTTTTTTTTATGATAATAAATAAAAAAATGATTGTAAATAGTGATTAAGATGAATAAATAATAATATTGAGATAGTAGAATCTGCGTATTCATATTATTTGATCTTGAATTTTAAAATTTTAAATTATTTAGAATTTAAATTCAATTGATTCTTGTTAAATCTTTTCTTTTTAAAAATAAATTTAATATAAATTTCTATAATTTATTGCTATATTTTTTTGTATTAAAAAATATTCAACGCATTCATTTACTAATATTTGATTGTCTCTATTATATTTAAATATCATGTAATCAATTGCATGATCATATTTTAATGGATGTAAAGAAAGAATCAAGTTTTGCACAAGCATTCTCCTAAATAAGATTATACAAGTATGAATACTATATCCACCCATGTCCAAAATGTAAGCAATATTAGAATCATGCTAGATAGATCTGAATTTAGCAACCTAAAATTATGTTGTAGAAAGTCAACATTTTTAAAAATAAAAAAGTTAAACCCTAAAACATCAAAGAAAAGTTTGACAAAAAAAATAAATAAAATGGCATGGTAAAACAAGTCGAAATCCAATCTAGCAAGCAATTGCACTTGGAAAAACATTGGGAATTTTCTTTCTAGTTAAAGAAAATAAAATTCAATTTTATCTTTATTAGTAGTGGTGCACTATCTAGCATTGGGTGATAGTGTGTTTAAGTGTACATCATTATATTGATGTATCATAATGATTATTGAATAATGTGTGAAACTCCAAATTGATGCATCACTTATTAATTCTTCTTTCTTTGTTTTCATTTTAAAATTAGAAAATTAAATGATAAATTTTATAAAGAACTAGTTTCAAAAATTTGGAGGTTATCTCATAGATATTATTTCTTGTTGATTCATGTTTTGTTTTAAACGAAATTTGAATATTAACAAAAATCAATTCTAGAACATGGACTACCAGTAACTCATTTGTGTTTAATATTTTTATTTAAAAAATACAATATTTAGTACAAAATAATAAATTATATTTTGATATAATATATTATTTAATATATTTAATATATGTATATAATAGTTGTATTCAATCAAATCTACTTTAGGAAGTCATAAAAAAATAGTTTTATTTATAATATTGTCCATGCAATTTTGTTTCTAGTATTAATGCATGTTTGAAGAGTGTTATTTTTAATCTCGTGTATACTTTTCCACTAATTGGCCTATGATAATATGTCCCTTTTTACATAACAATAACCCAACCAAGGTATTCTTGATCACTACAAGCCCTTATATATCAAAAGAAAAGGCAAAAGGAACAAAGGTACATTGTGTTGGGATTAACATGCCATCAATCTTGTAAATCGCATACCATTTTAATTATTCCAAATATTATTTGTAAATGCACTTATATGAGATGAAGGTTTCACTAATAGTGGTAATTATTCTTTATTGGTACAACAATTATATTTTTACTAGCATGGTATTTATTTTTTGTTGGTGATAAGTAATAAATTATTTACGAGTAGAAAATTACTATTTGTTGGATAAGCATCTTGGTGATTTCTAGCACCTCACTTCCCATGAGGTTGTTTGAATATTTGTAAACAATTTCAAGATGAGTATTAAATACCCTTAACCACCTTGGAACTAACAAAAAACTAGGTGCCCAAATGTGGTAGGTTAGTAATTTAGTTACAACCTACATTGGCTTATGAATGCTTGAATTTTTCTAAGGAGCTCCTAATCCTAGTTGTTGGGATGTGAAACCAACTTGAACACCTCATTTGGGTGTTGAATTGCTATATAGTAGATGTTTAAGGAGGTAGAAGTAAGAGGGTGAGAATGCGAGGAAAATATTGTTCATAGATTCTTGAGAGTGTGTGAGTTGAGTGAATGAAACTTTGTACTTAGATGTTGTAGGATTGGAGATTGAAGAGGAGATTTTGAAGTGGATGTATTGTAATATTACATTTGAATATAATACATGCTTGGCCTCTCTTCTTGGTGGATTATTTTCTAAAAGGGTTTCTACATGTAAACCTTGTGTTGTGAGATGATCTTTTATAGTTTCTTGCACTCATGTTGTGGATTTGTGCTTCTTTGTTGCTATTATCTTATGGTGACGTATTCATTTTTATTGTTGTTTTAAGTTCATCTATGGTGGTTGTATTAAGCAAACATGTTAAAGTGGTTGATTTTAACATCATTAAGTAGTTGAAACTTTACATGGTAATTCAATATTAAGGTAATTTAATTTTAGATTTGTATATAGTATATAGATTTTCATGTTATAGTAGTCTAAGCCTTGTATCTCACCAACTGTTATCGTAGTTTGAATAGAGATTTGATGATTGACAATTGAATTAGATATCGACCTCTTATCCAACACATTGAACAAGCAAGAAAATAAGATTTTACATATTGATAGATTAAGCCCACTAATATAGAAAAAATATATGAGTGTGGACACAACCCCAACCCTCAAACTTGACCCTAGTCCCAAGACAATATTAGATTAAGATTCCTTGTTCTAGATCCTCAAGAACATTATATTGAAATCTAAACCAAATGTTTTACACTCGGTAATCATAAAGCTAAATATACTCATTCTCTTAATTACTTCCTAAAATAACAATTATTTAAATTATCAAATCCCTACTACCATTATTTAGTTGAAATTAAATATTATTTTATATTTTTAAAACACAATAACTTAGACTAATCTTAAGAAAATGTTGTTTTTATTTACAAATATGTGGATTTGGTCTAATATGTCTATTGGGTTATCATATGTACTTAACACAATTGTGAGTTAATCTACAAATTGAAAAATCAAATCAAATAAAAAAAATATTTTAAAAAATTTATCAAATAGATAGTATTGTTTATTTCCAAAGAAGTCCAAACTCAACCATGTAAAATAGTTACAACTATACTCACATGAAGCAAATTAAAATAATACATGAATTATTACAATGGAACATGAACTAAAGCTTAAATTAAGAAAAACTAAATTTATTGACAAACCAATCTAAATAGTCCTGTTTGAAATTAAACAATATTTGATGCTTACAATTGATCAAAATGGATGAAATATAAGAAAGATTTGGTCTAAGATAAGTGTTGTGCATTAAAATAATCTTAAAGAAAAATGAAATAAAATAATTCAAAGTCAATGACCTAGATTTTTTAAAATAAAATTTTATTGATTACAATCGTTTAAGTAATCAAGGGTGAGAGCTTGCTTATTATTTTTTAAAAATAATTGAGTTTTATAATACAAAAGGTTGACAACTCTAACAATCAAATAATACACTATAAAAACTATCCCTTCTTATAATCAAGTTGTAATAAAATTTATTAAAATTAAAGCTAAAGGGACTAGTTTGAAATATGTTAATTGAATTATTCATATGAAATCATATAAGGGGGTCCTTTAATTACTTAGGGGAAAAATCTTACTCATTACCATTAATTCCAAAAAGAGTCAAATTTTATGTCAAAAAGAGGAATTGACAATTTATCTTTTAATATTTTTTATTAAAATTGTCCCTCTTTACAATCAACTCAAAATAATCTTATTGGTACACTCCTAATTTATATTGGGAAATGTGAACATAGGTTTTAATCCTTGAGATCATTATAGCATGATCTAGGATAGATTAGAAAACTTAAAACTTAAACCTAGTTTCTAAATACTTACAATGATAAATCTTGGGTTTGTAGTGGGTTGTACATGGAATATTGTTGTACTAGTTCTAGATATATTCTAGTCCACATAAGAAGTTGCAGTGTCCGTTTTACTACTTTATAAGTTCTACCATATAACTTGGCATCTTTAGATGGATTTTTGTAACATATAAACCATTCTTTAAGAAGCAAGGAGACAAGGTTGAGTTAAGTCTCATCTTATCTTAGTATTACATGATTAAGATTTATAAGCCAAAGGGTTGTAACTAAACTACCTTGTCTCGTCTATTATTTATGAAAAATAGACTTGCATTGATTTTTAGGCAAAAAACCCTTTTGGTTTTTAATTGAACTGCACGTACATATTTATGCACGTACATATTTATTTATGTATATGTAGGTATGTACTTTATTTTTATGTTCGAAACCTATTGCACTATATATACTAGAAACATTGTGGTAAAGAAGGGAAGGTCTAGAAACATTGTGGTAAAGAAGGGAAGGTCTGTATGGATTGAGATTGATATTGAGATCAAATAAATTCTTCTCAATAATGTTAGGAATTAGTGTGATAATTACCTTGTTATCATTTGTATAATGTTATATCTCCAACATTCTTGGGATGGGAAACTTGGACACCCATGAGGTGTTGAGAGAATTTATTTATTTATTATTATTCTCCGAAAGACTTAGAATATTGTTGCAAGTTGAATTAAATAGGGAGGTCATGGAGAAAGGTCAACATTGGGAGTTACAATCATCACACATCAATATCAATATGGTTATTCATATATATCATGAAATGCTTGAGAGTTACACTAGGATGAGTGGAGTATCCTATTCATTGTGGTGAGCCTACATGTGTAATGAGGGTTTTTATGGAGAACTAGGGGGTTATTTTCTTGTTAACCATGATAATAAGGTCGAAGATGCTTGTGGTGGTTATATTCTATCTTGGGATTTTTGCATGCAATGGGGTGTTGGATTTTTGCACAAGGGAGATAGGTGTTGAGTATGGGTCCATGATATTTGCCTATTGTTTTGTGAATCTACTTTTGGTTTCTAGTTTTCAAATTTCTATATATGTGAGATGTGAGATAAAAGTGTTATTGTGTTATGTAGGTTGAGTATTAGTATGCTATCAAATTAAAGAATATTTTTTGAATTATATCGATGTACTATTTATTGTTCTTGATATTTCTACAAGTTTGGGATTTGTTTGGTGGAGTTTTTTCTTGAAAGGTTTCTCCACATATATCTAGTGTTTATGTATTTTACATGTTTTTATTTATTTATATGTTTCTTCATGTTTTATTTGACGTTTTACTCACATGTAACTAATCTGATCACCCATTGTTTATATTTTTGCTATATCAATTTACCATGTTCTTAACATTTGGTATTAAAGATACAACTTTATTAGACCGAGGGATCCCTTTCTTAGAGTGTTTTGGAGTTTTTGTTACACTAGGAGCATTTTGATTCAATGATTGAAATCATGGCGATCACATCATCATCATAGATTAAAAAAAAAAATGGCTCTAGGTATGAGTTGTGGAAGTTAAAAATGGAGGATCTCTTTAATAAAGGAATTAATGGAGAGTTGTAGTAGAGAAAGAAATGTCATTGTTATTGAACTATTACAGCTAAATCATAATGTATCTATAATAATGACATGTATTACTTCCTCCCTATAAATTATTAGGTACAAATAATAACATCCTATGTTTTATTAGAGCTCTAAGTGAAACGATAAATCTTGCTTAGAATAATATTTGAAAACATATTTCTTCTTTTTGAACTTAAAACTATATGTAAAATACAATGAGAATGCGATCCATAAATTAAGTTGTCATTAATTTTTTCCAAGTGGATAGTAGTTGATGGGAAACTACTTGGGGAACTAAGCTATGGAAAGGGTTGCATGCTCACTTACAATCACCCAACTCTTAAAAATGGTATTTGGATGTCTTACCTCACCTCTACCAAATATTTTTTTTAGTTAATAGTACTTTCTAAAGAGAAATGGTGGAAAATAATCAATAAAATGAAGATGTTAAAAATATATAGTTTTCTTAATTACCAATAAACTTGTAAAACTATACTTTTGCATTTGGTATTCTCATTTGAGGTCATTGCATATTTAGGGTGTTGGATTCCTATTCCACTAAATTATTGTTCATATGTATTCCTTAATTTGGATAAATTATCACAATTTTTTATAAAGGCTAGGATCTTTCCTCACATTTATAACCATAATTTAGTTTTTCATGAAGTACAAGAGTTGTTAGAAGTAACATCATATAAGTATTCAAAGTTAACATTGATATAATAAACATAATAGTAACATGTATATGGATAGAATTGTTGATAGTATTTAATTCTAGTATTATGAATGTTTTAAGAGGGTAGAATAAACTCATTCTAGAAATCCATTTTGACCATCTCCTTTCAAAAAAATACTAGAATTGACTAATTTGAACATGAACTATCCATCATAATATAACACAATTTATTTTAATGATGTTAAAATATTCTATTTTAACATTTGATTGGATTAAGGTGATCATTATAATCACAATATAATATTGATTCAAGTCTCTATTAGGTAATTTAGTAGGGGTTGAATTAAAAAAAATTTAATTATTAAAAATTAAAAGTAATGATCCCTAGGGAAAATGGATTGCAACTTTATGACTATGATGGACACTTATTGAGTTCAATCTAGTTATAACTTGTCAATATTCTACAAGTAACTAATGAGAGGCAAGTGTATTAGTCAACCTTCTTGTACAACTGAAACATATTAGTATTCCTTCTTGTGGAAAAGTATATATTTTTAAGTAATCTATTAAGCTCTTGTAATGAGAATGCATGATTGTTGAATATGGAGTCTTGATTAACTTAATGTCTCTAGCTTTAATTATATGTGGTTGTAAATGAGAAATTACTAGAATGGTACCAAAATTATACTCAAGTTTTATAAGTAATTAATGGGTGGCCTAGGATTCTAAGGTAAATGACATTATTATAAAGCTAGGGTAAAAAATCTTAATTTTTCTCTTATGGTTAAATGACTCAAAAAACTTTATAGTTAAAGGCTTATTTACTTTGTTTGTAGTGATTTAAAATCATCATTATTAGTGAGGGCTCAAGAGTCGATTGAAGATGTGATTGCTTATATTAGAATGGTGATAAATTTAAGTAGAAAGAATTAATTATAAACCTAAATTATTGGAATGTTTGGTGTCATTCTTATGTTGGGACAATTGAGTAAGGTTGGAAGTCCAATTTTTTAAGCTATGACACCTCTAATTCTTGATACATAGGCAAGGCAATTTTGTACAAGCCATCAAGGACTAGTTCTAACTCTTGGGATTCAATCGTCATTCTCATATTGCAAGGAGATAATAATATTGTTAACAATTATTATTAAAATCTAATTTAATTTTTTAGTTTTGTACATTCATGACATTGCATAAATTATTCAAGTATGACTATTGATTTGTCTATTTTATTTAAATTGATTGTTAATATATGCTTTTCTATGTTTGGACTAACTAATTCATTGATGGAAGGATGATTGATATACAAAATGAAACTAATTGATTACCACTTGAGATTTTGCAAGATTAAAGGTAAAATAATTCTTCATAGACTAAATAGATCCATACCATGAATAAGCTTTAATCATCTAGTGAATAGATAGTAATTTTCTTTCCTTATCATTAAGAGTTTAACATTTATTAACTAAATATTAAATAAAAATATGGTACTTAGAAGAATCTAGTAGATGGATTTTCTTGGATCCTCAAGATGGGACTCAACTCATTTTATTTTATATCTCATGAATGATGATGACATCAATGCACTTCTATTAGAGAAATATAGTCATTCAAAGAGTGATTGAGGGCTTGTTTGGTTTTTTAGTGTTGTAAAATTGTACCTCGTGGAAATTTCACACTTGCACATCTAACCCATCTCACTTATGACAAAAACCTATAAGTCAAAATTTTATGATTCCAACTTTATAAATGACAATGATGAAGCACTAACAACTTGAATACTTCACTTGTGCAAAGTTTTGAGCAGTAAATGTGTGAGATGGGTGGATGTCTTCATGATGCACTAGCGTCCTTGAAATTTTTGAGATTCAAATGAGAATATTTTGTGTCCTTTGCATATGACATGTGTCATTGTGGTAGAAATGTCAATGTAACAACTTCTCTTGCCCATGCAACCTCACAAAACTATATTTTTCACTCTTGCTCACATTCACTCTCATAATCTCTCATTCATTCTTACTCTCGCTTGTTCTATCTTGCTCTCTCTTATTCTACTCTATCTTCTTTATTTTATCTTGATTTCTCTTGCTACCATTTTGAAGCTCTGTCGGATTTCTCTCAAGCAACAACCAAGGCTCTCTTACACACAAGCTTATCACATCTATCAAGCCAAGAGAGGAGCCACAAGTTGTTGGTAATGCTCTCTTGTTTTCTTATCTTATCTATTTGATATTATCTACTTGATCTCATCTATTTTATTTGTAATATGAGTTCTCCTCCTTTGTGGGGTTTGTTTCTATTGCACATCTTTATAATCGTGATAGGGGATATCCTCCTTTGTGGGGTTTGTTTCTATCACACATCTTTACATTTCATGCATCTTTATCTATCTCTATCTATCTGGTTGTCCGTGGAGGTGGGAACACCAAAATGGGGGTTTGACTAAGGCAAGCCTTGAAATAGACACCAACATTTTTCCCGCTCTATTTATGTGTAGATGTACAGATTTGACAAGCTCTACTTTAGAAGACAAGGGTTACATTGTGACCTTTGAGAAGGGAAAAGTCTATATTCATCCCAAGGATTCCAAGGTTGCAAAAGTGATTGGAGTCAAGCATGGAGGCTTGTTTTGGTTATAGTTTGCGCCCGCACATGCATTGGTAAGTAGTCGTAGAGGGCTAGGAGAATTGTGGCATAGGAGGATGGCTCACCTTCACCATGGAGCACTTAATATTCTCAAGGAAATAGTGATGGGGCTACCTGAGATGAAGACATAAAAGCATGAGGTGTGCAAAGGTTTTGCACTTGGGAAATATGTTGAGATCAATTTTCCAAGGAGCGACACTAGATCCAAAGGGATTTTGGATCTTGTACACTCAGATGTGTGTGGGACCATGACAACAGTATCCTTGAATGGGTACAAGCATTTTGTTACTTTCATTGATGACTTCTATAGGAAGACGTGGATTTTTTTTTTGAAGAATAAAGATGAGGTCTTTAGTAGGTTGAAAGAGTTTAAGGCTATCGTGGAGAACCAAACTAGGAGGAAGATCAAGATACCAAGGTCTAATAATGGAGGCAAGTATACCTTGAATGTCTTCAAATATTTTTGTGCTCAGGAAGGTATCAAGAAAGAGTTGGAAATTTTGTACAACCCTCAACAAAGTGGGTTGTTGAATGAAAAAATAGGGCTATAGTTGGAGAAGCTAAGGCCATGCTTCATGATCAAGATCTACCTGGGTTCTTATGAGTAGAATCTTGCAATACAACTATATATTTGTAGAATAGGAGCCCCCACAAAGTGTTGGGAAAATTGACTCCAAAAGAGGCGTTCATCGGTAAGAAACCAGATTTTGGGCACATTCACATCTTTCGATGCCTTGTGTATTGTCACATTCTTGTGGAGAAGACAAAAAAGTTGGAACCAACTACAAAGAAAGGTATCCTTGTTGGGTATAGTGAAAATTCTAAGGCTTATCGAGTTTACATTCCTACCCTTAGGAAAATAGTTGTTGGGAGAGATGTGAAGTTTGAGGAAGAGAGGGATTTTCAAAAGTCTAGAAAAATGATGAATGAGGAGGAGCAATCACTCATGGTTGAGGCAACACAAATTCCTCAAACTTCAGTCACGCAGGTTGGAGAATAGAGAAAGCAGGCCGAGCAAAATGATCAAAAGGAGGAACAAACAATTCCTTAGTCTCAAATTCCTATTACCAAGAAGAGGAGAGACAGGGAGGTTGAGCAGACTTTGAGAGAGGCCCAGGAATATGTTGGTGATCCATAGGTTTCAGTCAGACAGAGAAAGGCTCCCAGATGTTATTCTGAGTATGTGGCACTTGTGAATGAATTAATTGAAGTAGAGCCTTCCATCTTTTAGGAGGCATCCCAGTACCAAGTATGGAAGGATTCCATGGTGGAAGAGTATTCTTCCATCATGAAGAATAGTGTGTGGGAGGTAGTATCACGACCAAAAGGTAAGTCTGTGGTGGGAACAAGATGGTTGTATAAGATTAAGGATGCTACAAATGGTATTATGGAAAAGTTCAAAGCCTGGTTTGTGGCTAAGGGGTTTTCTCAGAAGGAAGGGATTGACTATGACGAGAATTTTTCTCTGGTAGCTAAGTACTCACCCATAAGAACTATCATTTCTATAGTAGTACAGATGGGTTGGAGAATTCACCAGATGGATGTAAAGATAACCTTCCTCAATGGAGTGATTGAGGAAGAGATTTACATAGAACAACCAAAAGGATTTGAAGCTCATGGGAGGGATTCTCATGTATGCAGGTTGAAAAGAGCACTGTATGGGCTCAAGCAAGCTCCCAGGGCATGGTATTCACGTATTGATAGTTACCTGCAGATCGTGGGCTTCATCAAGAGTGAGGAAAATCTGAACCTATATTATGTTTAGGTGAAGGGATGATGTAGGAGCATCCAAGGTGTAAGATAGATCTTGCATCACCCAAAAAAATATGTTGTTTCTTTTCAATAAGGGCTAAATTTGGTTGGGTTACTATTTTTAGTAAGTTTGCATTTATGCATGGTTGGACATGAAATCTTATATAAACCTCCAGAATGGAAAATTGAAGCCAATGGTGATGAAATCACTTCAATACCATTTGTCATTGGAGAGATATTCAAATTTCAATTTTTGAAAATCCTATTAAAATCTCCAAAGTCAATTTGAGGCACTTAGAGGCTTTGGATGAGCTTGAAAATTACCAGAAAATAAAATTAGTTAACCTTTAGGTCCTACTTTTAGGCAGAACATTTCTTGAGAGCTTTCTAAAAATGTATTATAATAGAAAATCCAATAGTTTTAAAATAAAGGATGTGAAAGGGGGCTACAAAAAGAAGGCTAGAGCAGTGTAGATGATGGCTTTGATTTACAGATTTGCAGATTTATGTAATCAAAAATCCCATGTGATGGCAACCATAATGTAATTTTATTTTTTATTTAAGTGATAATAGAAAATATTTTCTTCCTTCTTGCATTTTATTTGTGCCTTTATCTATTGTTTTTGTGAGTTTCAGATTGTAAGGGGAGCACCCTTCATTAAGTGGTATCAGGGAAAGTTTTCCTGAGTGTGTAAATAGATCGCTGAACTTGAGGCTGTTTGCACTAGGACTTGTGGTTGTGGGTTTCTAAGAAAGGTGATTAGAATGCCTCCACGAAGAAACCGTGGTGGTGGAAGGAATGTTATTGTACCAAAAGAGGGTTTTAGAGCCCTACATAGACAAGTTCAAGCACTACAAGAGGAGTTGTGTTGAGGGTTTGAGCCAAGAAGAGGAGATGAAAGTAAAGATGAAGCTGAAAATGAGGAACAATTCAAAGAAGAACAAGATGCAATAGATCCAAAGAAAATTAGATTAGTTAAGGCCATCTCTAAGATTGGGAAAAGGTCGAAGATCGATGTTTCTATATTTTTTTGGAAATCTTAACCTAGAAGAGCTGATTGATTGGATCAATGATATGGAGGAGTACTTTGAGTATGAGGAGGTGAAAGATCTAGAGAGGGTCAAATTTTCAAAGACCAAGCTAAAGGGTCTTGCGAATATTTGGCGAAAAGAGGTACAAATAGAAATAAATTGAAGAGGAAAAGTGAAAATAAAAAAGATGAGATCGTATGGTGGACAAATTAAAAAGATAGTTTATTCTTGTGGATTATGAGCTAGATTTGTTGAAGAAGATGCAAGGGTTGAAATGAGTGAGAAAATCTGTCAACGAGTATACATAAGAATTCTACTGTGTATTGATCAGAACAAGCCATTTTGAGGCCAATAAGGAGATTTTCCCATTACATAAATGAGTTGAAGCCGAGTATATAAGAAGAGTTGGTTTTGGTAAGAATGTCTACCATTGAAGATGCATATCATTTTGCTTTGAAGGTAGAAGAAAAGTTGAATAGAAGATTTGAAAGTAAGCAAAGAGGTGGGGGTCATGGTGGAAAGACTAGTGGACAGTCATATGGAGGTCGAAATGAAGATTGAAAGAAGGGTGAAGGATCCAATAGCAGCCAAAACTAGAAAGGAGATAACACGTACTGTCCTTGTGATCAAAATAATGGAGACCAAAGAGGAAGAGGAAGATCTGGATGAGGACCAAGAAGAGGAGGCTTTTGTGGAATCTATTTCCAGTGCGGAGAATAAGGACATAGAGCCTATGAGTGTCCTCAACATCAAGGAAGTACAAATAGAAGACCTAAGGGTAATGCGCGAGTTGCACATGTGGATGAAGATGTTGAATCTTCAAATTTTGAGGATGTAGAAAGAGGAGAGGTTCTTGTTACAAGAAGAGCCTTGCTGGGTGAGGAGAAGGAACCAACTCAAAGGAATAATTTGTTTCACACCAGATGTAAGTATGAAGGTAAAGTTTGGAATGTTATTATTGATGGAGGTAGTATTGATAACCTTGTTTTAGAAGAGATGGTTAGTAAGTTATGGTTTGAGAGAAGAAGGCATCCGAATCCATACCAAATTTCTTGGTTGCAGAAGGACCATAAAGCTTTGGTAAATGAACAATGTCTGGTAAAGTTCAAGATTGGAAATTACCATGATGAGGTATTGTGTGATATTATTCCTATGGATGTTTTTCATATGTTATTAGGTAGTCTGTGGCAGTTTGATCAACGATCAGTACATGATGGACATGCCAACACCTATTATTTGACAAGTGATGGAGTTCATCATAAGTTGAAGCCCTTGAAAGGGGAAGAGGAAAAGGTATGCAGTAATTCAAGAGTTTGTTTGGTTGATGGAAGAAAATTCCTAGAAGGTTTGAGGCATGAACATATGTGTTTTGCATTGATCCCTAGTGTTGATAAAGAATATACTAATAAGGCACCATTAGAGGTTTCAGATTTGTTGAATGAGTTTCAAGAAATTGTTTTTGACAACATACTTGAAGGTTTGCCTCTAGATTGGAAGATTAGCCATCATATGGATTTGATTCCTGGAGCTGGTTTTCCAAATAAGGCAACCCATTGAATGACTCCAACAAAGAATGGAGAGTTGAACAAACAAGTGCAAGAGTTGCGAAAGGGATTGATTTGAGAGAGTTTGAGCCCCATGTGCGGTACTTGTAGTACTAGCACTAAAGAAGGATGGAGAATGGATGATGTGTACATACTCCTGAGCCATCAACAAGATCACCATCAAGTACAATTTTCCCTTGCCAAGGATGGATGACATTATGGATTGAGTGGAGCTGAGTACTTCACAAATATAGATTTGAAGAGTGGATATCACCAGATCTAGATTAGATAAGGAGATGAATGGAAGACAACCTTCAAAACCAAGGAGGGCTTGTACGAGTAGTTAGTCATGCCTTTTGGGCTAACCAATGCACCAAGAACATTTATACGACTTATGAATGATGTATTGAAAGAATTTTTAGGAAAAATTGTTATTATTTATTTGGATGATATTTTGTTTTCCATTAATACATTGGAGGATCACTTGATTCATATCTGAAGATTTTTTGAGAAGCTAAGGGAGGAGAAGCCATTGATTAATTTGAAGAAATGTAATTTTGTAAAGAGGGAGTTGGTGTATCTAGGATTTGTTGTCTCGACAAAGGGTCTTAAAATGGATCTAGAGAAGGTGAGGGCTATCATTGAATGGCCTACGAGAATTATTACTGGTCATAGTTACAACAAGATGTGAAGAATTTTGTTCAAAGTTGCAGAGTATGTCCGATGGTGAAAGGAACAAGTCAGAATACTGGATTGTATCAACCATTACTTGTACTTGAGAGGCCATAGGAGGATATTAGCATGGATTTTGTTCTTGGCTTTCCAAGGACACAGAGAGGGCATGATTCCATATTTGTGGTGGTGGATAGATTTTCAAAGATGGCACATTTCATTATGTGCCATAAGACTAGTGATGTTGTGTTGGGTGAAAATTATGTAATCCCTTTTTATAGATTACAAAACCTTGATTTCGACCACAGCTATGTGAGATATAATCTCTCCTCTCAGAAAGGGGAGGCATCCTTCTTACTACTTATTGAAACTAGGGAAAACTAATTAAATATTTACAATAACGATATGGGGTGTGCCAAATTCATGATTCTCTCCTTTTTCGGAGAATATTTTTAACAATGTTTCATAATTTTAAGTTCTTGATGCAATACAAATTCAAACTAAAATTAAACAGTAATTCCAATATTCCTATCTTGTCAAAGAAAAGCCTAGGAATACCCGCATGATAATGGTAAATGATAAATAAGAAAAGATCACGAAGGCACAAAGTCGTTTCGTAGCTTCCAACAATGAATCCTTGAAGATAGAAACCAATGTTGTATGAGAAGAACAAATTCTTCTATATACTCCACAATAATCCCATGAAAAACATGAATAAATATAAGCACAAAGTCTTATAGAGAATTCGCCAATAGTATTCAATCAATATCACAAATTCAAGTAAAGAGTGTAACTCAAAGTTTACATGAATTTACTCAAAGCCCTTTTGATCTCAATTAATAATCACTACCAATTCGATCAAACCATAAGATAATTGTTCCCTACACAAAGTCTGGTATGCAACTTCACTTCTTTATTGATCAAAATTAGATTCACAAAATTGAACTCAAAGTTTCAATATTCGCTTCACAAGTGGGAAGCACTTTGTTGGAAAAGATAAAAGATAACAATTACAATAGAATCCTCTCTTATTTATAGATGGGAGAGGAGAGAAAATTTAGGAAAATCAGAAGAGGGAATCAAGGAAATTCAGAAGAGTAAATCTAGGAAAATCCTACTTAACTAGTTGACTTATTCAATAATGTTGTCCACAATTATAGGAGAACATATTTTTTTACATGTGATTACATTTGTCGAAATGACATGTAAAATGTCGAAGCCTATTTACAAAATGCATAAATGAAAGCATATAAACTATTTAACACTGGAGATACAAGAAGTCTTTATGTTTCCTTGCATTGGGCACATAATTCTTCATATTTCTTCATTGTATCTTTCATGAATACCTCATTCAAACCAACTGTATAATCAACAATGGTATAAACTCTTGTGATTGATCTTCTTGCAGATGAGTACATTTTCTTGCATCTATCTAGGATTTTCTTAAGTTTGTCGAGAGAAATCCATACATCACATATGTTTTTGATTGAATTATTTGAAAAGCCTTCATCTTCCACCTACTCCAGGAT
Source organism: Sequoiadendron giganteum (assembly GCA_007115665.2). Lineage (NCBI taxonomy): Eukaryota > Viridiplantae > Streptophyta > Pinopsida > Cupressales > Cupressaceae > Sequoiadendron > Sequoiadendron giganteum. The sequence goes on along the minus strand of VCHN02000014.1, from coordinate 151,010,213 downwards.
ATCTTCTTTGAAGATTTGAGCAATCTCACTAACCAAGAGGAAAGTATGATCATCATCAAGGATCTTACCCGGTAACTCCTCAATTCCATTCACCATAATGACATGATGTCCTTCGTCATCTTCTTGTACTTGTTGGATGTCCTTGATGAGAGATTTGATCACTTGTATGCGGTTCATAAGATATTCTCTTATTTCCACATACTTTTCTTTGTCAGGAATTACCCTAACTTCTACTAATTTACTCAACTTTGTCTCTTTCATTTGTGACCAAAATGAGAGATATCCTTCCATTTCTTTCTTCTCTTTGGAAAGTGTGTTTTCTTCTTTCTCAAGCTCTAATTTCAATGTGGTTACTTATGCAGTATTTTCATCTACAACAACTATGAGTTGTGAGCCCTATTCTATTATCTCATCAATGAAATCATAAAACACCTTACTCTCAAAGACAAAATTCTCCACCTTTTGCACTACTGGTTCCTCAAAGTTCACCATGGCCATAGGTTGCACATTCTCTGAGGAGCTAACAATCTTCCTAAAAAATGATGCATATATTTCAGCTTTATCCTTGTACATATTTCTAGCCTAATCCATTTTATCAAGTCTACCTAAAAATGCACTCAAGACTGCTTGTGCATCTTCAATTGCACTTTTATTTGTTACCTTACCAAGCTTGACTCTTGTTAGAGTGTAATCTTTCATATTTACATCACCTTGTTCTTGTGGGGGTAAACCAATATCTACATACTTGTGACTTGATTTGTCTATATGAAGTCTTGAATGAATTTTAGCCTTTTTCTTCCCCTTGGATTTTGGAGGAACTATCTCTTCAAAGTCAAGATCATATGGGGAAATCGTTTGTTTCTTGGGCTTTGACACTTGTGAGATTAGCCAAGGGGGTAGGAATGAAGTATTTCCTTCTTGACTTACTGTAAACTCTTGTGTAGTAGATGTTCTATAGGAATGGATGATATTGTAATTATTGGGGTAGTATCAGTCATGATAGCCCCAGTAGACTGCAAAACAAGTGGATCCTGCAAAGACTCATTCATGAATCTATTAAACTCTGCCTGAGAAGAGATGTCATATGATGGAGAAGATAGGCTTGGTATGGATGATGGGGAACCTTAAGAAACATCAACAATTTGCAATATGGAACCTATAGGAGGGGTAGAAAGAATTGATGATGTTGAAGGAGGAATGAAAACCTTCACTGTATGCAAAGTTGTTGTAGGAGGGCATGAAGTAGGAAGAGGAGATGGAGGAGTAGTGGGAGTTTAAGGAGTATGAGGGATATTGATAGTAACAAGCAATGATGTTTGGGGAATATTTTTGACAATATTCTCATGAGGAGATAGTTGTTAATCATCATGCCTTTATTACTCATTAATTTCTTCTTCACCTTCATCTTCTACAAAATATTTCTCTTCAACAAATTCTTTTGATTCTTCACTTTCATTCCCTTCTTCTTTATATGATTGTTCCTCAAAAGCAAGCTCTTTTCCTTCTGTAGATGGTTATTCTGATTTTGTAGCTTCCTCTTCTTCAACTATTTGAGTAACGCTTTTACCAAAAGTAAACTTGATCTTAGGACCTCTTTGAGAAGAAGAGGGAGTAGCCACATGCTTTTGTTTAGTGTGGAGCTCTTGCCATTGGCTAGTTTCTCCTTTTGAATATGTCCTAAAAGATTTCATTTGAAAGCCATGCCTTTGTAACCATTCAGTTATGTTATGCAATATAGGAGCAAGTCTTTCTTTAATAGAAACAATTTCTTTTTTAGACCATTGCACAAGAGGTAAAGGCGTTTGGGAAATTTATTTCTCTTCATAAGAAGAATCAATTATGTTGCCAGGATCTTTGAAGTCCTTTGGAATATCACCTACACCAAGATCTTTGATCTTCTCTGCTATCAGTCTGCAAAAATTCATTCTCTGGATGTCTTCTTCATCTTTGCAGTCTGCCCATATATCTTCAAAGTGGTAGACATGTTGATGATCCTTTTTAAGTATCCTATTGTATTTATATGTCTTCATAGTCATAATTTGTATTTCTACAGCTACTAAATTTTATTTTTGTACACTATGAATATTATATCTCCCAATAGTAAGTGGAAACCTGAAACCCAACTTGTGAATTTTCATATGTTCTTTGTGAACTGAGATTAGTTGTTTGCAAAACTCCATTAGTACCCACTTGTTTGAAGGATATCTGGGAAATATATATGGACATCCAATATAGCAACCTACTCTCAAATATGTGAAGGTAGGAAACTGTAGGAAGACACATCCAAACTTACTTACAACCCTGTAGGCTTCATCTAATAGGCTCTTCTTTTCAAGGGTTAGATCAAAAGTGAACAGTAGAGGTGCAAAGAAAGAATCTGTGACTCTCCGAAAATGCTTAAGACTAATCCTCAAATTTAGCTGAGAATTAAATTTATACACATGCACAAATTTTCTATTACCTTCTATTGACAACCCTGGAAATTGTCTCATGATCACAACATCATGTACCAAGGAGGAAGTCATGGAATTTCAAGGTAGGTGGCACATTGATCAACTGTTCATGAATCTCAACACTTATCTTAGTTCCCCAATCTATGCGTACTTTCCTCCTTCTAATGATGTTGATATACCAATACATCCAATATTAAAAATGGAATGATATGGGTAAGCCTTTCACTCCACTCAAAAGAGTAATCATATCTTGAACATCCTCCTTTAAATCACTTCAAGGAATTCCCTTGGGCCATCTAGAGATGGTGGTCCTTGGAGTATTCAACCATTGAGTATTAATCAAATTTTTAGCCTTATTTCGATCCTTGTCATAGACCCCCTTTGCTTCCTGAATGGAGATATTAGTATATTTTTCCATTTGTGGAACCCAAAAAAATAATATCAAAGAATTTCGGATCCAACTTCATCATGACTTGTCCAACAAAATCTCTTGCACTTTTGTCATCAACTTGGAGAACAAACTCTATGTTGTGAGAAACAGTTGAAAATGTAGATACTAAGTGCAAGTTGCTATGAACGATAGATCTTAAATTTTCCTCTAATGGCTTCTTCTTAGTTTTTTTTATAAAATCTTCTATATCTTGGTGACCAATTTATGTGTCTTTGATTTCATGCACTTTTGAGAGCACAATAGTAGGTGGAAAGAAACCTTGGTATTTTTACTTCATCTTGCCTTCCTTTTTAGAAGATGATGGAGGCTCTTCTGATGTCATCTGAGAGTTCCAAATATCAAGGAACGACACCTTCAAAGATCACTTGATAAGAATTTGAAAAGAGTTGCTAGAATAATGGATTAGGAGATGTTAGGAGAAAAATCATTATGAGAATGAGTTGGAATGCATGAAGCAAGTGGGATTTTTGGAGCAAATGAAAATGAGCCATGAAGCATGGAAAATGAAGCATAAGCGATGAAATGAATTTTGGAGAGCAGATGGGATGATTTATGAGTGTTTAAGTGGAAAACTGCTTTTTGTGTAGGAGCACTGAAAAATCAATGCTTCTACACCTGATAGAAATCCATTTGCATGTAGTAGCGTTGAAAAACAACGCTTCTACATGTCTTTAGCACTTGGGAAGTTTTAATGTTGAAGCGCTAAAAATTAGCGCTAGTGCATTTTGGGAGAAAAACACTTCATGCTCAAGCGCTAAAAATAACCGCTTGAGAATGTATTTTTAATTGATGGAGTCAAGTGTAAAGGAAGGCATTTTCACCACCTTTGCATTTAGGAGGAAAGACCACTTCATGTAGGAGCGTAATTTTCTTCACTCCTACATCTGGAATGATGGAACTTGGCTGAAGATGTGGGAGTGAGATTTTTGGATGCTTTGGAATATTGAGCTGGGGAAGGTCACTCCATGTAGGAGTGGTGAGTTTCATTGGTCCTACATTTGGAGTTGGTGAAAAAGACGTTTCACAAAAGTGATGAAATCTCTCGCTTGCGCATGTGAGAAAAATTATCATGTGAAAACATTGAAGCTTTAATCATTTTGATTTACAAAATCTAAAATTTCCACCGCTTGGACATGTATGGGAAAACCTTTAGAAAAATATGATGAGCAATAGACCGAAAGAAAAAATTAAAAACTAGAAAATGATGAGCAAGGGTAGGAACAAACCCAGGGCCAATGATGACAAAAAAGGAAGATTTCAAAAATGAAAGCATCAAAACCCTATTGAAAGAGAGATAACATCGAAGGAACGATAAAGGAGAATAACAAAAAACATACCTGGTGAAAGTAAAAGGCAAGGTGCAAAAACCCTAGTTCACAATCACCCAAAAAAATCCATCCACAACTTTGCTTGGTAAGACCTCAAACAATTAGCACGAAGGAGGAGGACGAAAAATGGATTAAGATGGGAAAAAATTAACGTAAAATGACTTTAATAAGCTATTAGGTCAATCATTAATGAAATTATAGTTCATTAGTGACAACGTACATTAAGGGAGGGAAAATGTAGGACCAGTGATTTTCACCGCTCCAACATTTTTGAAACATCAGAGATGCACTAGTGGTAAAAATCACCGCTTGTGCATGTGAAGGACATGACGGGAAGAAACATGTTGTAGTGGTGAAAATATCCGCTTGTGCATGTAGAGGTGAATGCGAGGTGTAGGAGCGGTGAAAATCACTGCTCCAACATGGCATAATTTTTCAAACATAAGGCTCATGTAGGAGTGCTTAAAATCAACACTCCGACATGAGTGAAAAAATAACTAACTCCCAAAGAGTGGGAATTAACAAAAATATTCATTTCAAATATTTTTGAAAGACGAACAATGAGAAATGCTCAAATTAACGATATGATATTTAGGACTATGCATCAAGGGAAATCAAAATTTGCCTCATTTTGCATGCTTGAAGTACATAGAACTACGAAATGAACAAGTTTCATAGGGGTTTATCCCATGAATCAAGTGCTGCTAGATTCGAGGATAACAAATGGCTCCAACTGGGGATCTCCCTTCAGTCATTCTTAGAAATGATTGAAGGGAGAAGAAATCCAAATTCCAAGTGCCTTTATCCATCCATTGGGTATAAGGTTTGGCGACGAAAATAGAAAGACTTGAAAAGACTCAAAAATACATAAGGACTATGAAATATTGACATTGATCACCTATCACCTCACTGTGTAAAGAGCTTCAGATGTTGCCCATTGTGAGGAAGAGAAAATGGTGTCCCATCTCTTATTCCAAGAGAAATCTATTTTCACCATGTAACTGATGAATTTTGAAAGTCCTGGTCCATAGTGAATCAAACTTTCCATTCATACATTTTGGCTCTCTTCGCTTGTCCCATAGGAGAACGAGATCACCAACTTGAAATTCACAAGACTTTTCTTTCTTGTTAAAAATATTTTTAACTTTTTCTTGATGCTTCATGATATGGTTGGCCACCTAAACTCGCTTTTCCTCCAGTTGGGAGAGATACATTATCCGCTTATCAACTGAACTATCAAAAGTCTCATCTTCAATGGCCTTAGCCAATTTGAGAGCGAGAAGTTCTAATGTAATTGGAATTTTATCATTCAACCCATACAAGAGTTGAAAAGGAGACATGTCGATTGCACACTTTGGAGTTATCCTATTTGCTCATAAAGTATCATACAAATCTTTGTGCCACAAACATTGATTCTCATCTACAAGCTTGCAGATGATAGTCACCAATTTTTTATTGCTAGATTTTGCCTGGCCATTGCCTTGTGGGTAATAATCAGATGAATGAGATAATGTTATGCCATGCTCGAAACATAACTCATTTATCTCACTTGACGAGAAGGAAAAAGCATTGTCAACAACAATTTTGTTTGGCACCTCGAACCTGGAAATGATATTTTCCTTCAAGAAACTACACACAACTTCATAAGTAGCATGCTTAACTGGAATTGCCTCTACCCACTTGGTGAAGTAGTCGGTTGTAGTTAGAACATAGGTGTGTCTCGTACTTGAAGGTGGATTTACCACACCAATGAAATCAATTCCCCACTACTAAAGGGCTCTTCAATGACAACTGGTTTCAAAGGAAAATCTGCCAACTTTGTTTTACCTATGAACTATTGACACAAATCGCATTTACGCACCCAAGAGTACGCATCCTAAAAGAGCATAGGATAGTAATACTTTTCTCTCAAAATATTATGAGTGGTAATTGGTGCTGAAAACTATCCTCCACATGCCAAGTCATGCTATGATGTCAACAAACTTTTCTGTTGTTCTTCATCAACACAATGCAAGAAAGTTCCATCCAAAGCACGCTTGTACAAACCATTGTCCCATAAGATAAAATTTGTTGAGTTTAATTTGATGGTTATTTTATCCTTTGAAGTCAAGTGATTAGGAAATTCCCCATAAGTGAGAAAATGAGAAATGTTGGAATACCATTCATCAGTAGTATTGACGAATAACACCATTGGAAATTCATTTGAATCTACCTCCTCAGTCTCTGAAATTTCTCCATAAGGATTATTTTCAGCAATTAGCTGACACAAACCTCGCCCACGTATCATCTTGGTAGGATTGATTTCCATGTTGTATTATTGAATCTTGGCAATCCAATTGCCTCTTTTTGTCTCAAACTCTTGATGTGTCAATATAAACTTAATAGTTGAATTTGGAACCAAGACTTTTACATGGTTGTTGAGAATGTAAAACCGAAAATGTTTTACAACCTTAACCACAAAAAAAACATGTATTTCCATTTGTGAATATTTTAGTTCATAATTTTTCAGAGCACAACTCATGAATGCAATCAGGGATTCAAAACCCTCACTATTCTCTTGTACCAAAATTGTTGAAAGTGTATGCTCAAAAGCATAACTATACATGATGAACTTCTTTGTGTATTCTGGGCAGAATAACATCGGTGCATGAGCAATAGCCTCTTTGATATCATTGAACACAACTTTTCCTTATGTTGTCCAATGAAAAGTGGTAGTACCTTTCATCATATTAACAATATGACGAGTCTTTGTTAGAATCCAAGATCACCTGCATGCAAATGGATACCTGTCACATGCAAAAGACATGCAAAACCAAGAAGATGTTCTGCAAACCTCAAAGTGTAAAATGCATTATCAGAATCTCAGTTATTACAAAGAGATCAATCCTTATGAAGGAGATCAAGAAACCCTAAAAAGGAAACCCTAAATGAAACCCTAGTGTGCACACTTAATAATTAATCAATTATTAATGTGCCTAAGTTTAGCTTAAGCAACTAGAGGAATAAGTGACTTAATTAATTAACCAGTATGATGTAATTAATTAAGCGTAATAAATTATTACTCTAACACCCCCCCTTAAGATGAACTTAGGAAGAAGCTAAAACACTAGAATAAGATGCATGCAAGAAAAGATGGGTCCCGGCAACTAGGCCTGATCAGGTACCCATTTACAAATGCAAGAAAGAGGTAGAGGAGGAAAACCCAGTGGGACAAAACCCCCCTACAATGATATGACATGCTGCAAAGAAGCACTGGAAGAACACTGTAGAGTAACACTGGAACCGCAATCTGGCAAGCAAGGAAAGATACTTCTGTCTACAAGAAACCATATCGGAATCATAATGATGCAACAGCAGACCCGATGCCACGGAACACTCGAAAACTCCAAACGGGAACAACTCTAGAATCTATGAAGCAGCAGTCGATTATTAAATGATGTATCACTGAAAATGAAGTGCAAAGATGCAAGAGGCACTCTCCCAACTGCCAAAATATCCAGGTAATCTCCAAAACACCCATCGGGCCAAATCTGGAATAATGAAAAACCTGGGATAAATACAGAAAAAAGTGCATGGTCAGCAACATAGAGCTCCTCAATACCTTTCCAACGCCGCAAAGATAGCGAAAATCGGAGATTGTGGCAAAAAGTTATGAGCTCGGAAGCATAAAAAGTACATCTGACTTCAAACAGCAATAAATGCAGGAAAACAGGAAAATACTATAAAATAAACTGCACCAAATGAAAGTGCTCGGAACCAGCTTTCCGGCGATATCTCGTTTGCCCGATTTCGATACCGTATGCCCAAGTTATGCCAAAAATAAAAAAACTGCTCTTTTAGGGCAAACTAGGGTTAGGGGGACAAACTGCCGTACAGCCGATGACGTCATGCTGACGTCAGCACTTCAGTGTCAAAAATTTGACGGCCATGTGGCCGTCGGAGCAAAAATTCGGCCCCCCTGCAAAAAAATTTTGGCCCCTGGTCACCCATGTGACCGTGGGCGCAGAAATGGGGGCTGGGCGGAGCCCCTGGTTCTCCATGTGACCGGGCGCTGTGGACAGGGAGCCCTCAGGGGCTGAGCAGGGTCGGCGGCCGGATGGGGGAGCCACCGGCGGCGGTGGCCGCCCGGTGGCGGGAGCGGTTTGAACTGGAGGCGCCGGCACAGAACCCTAGATCGGCCTTTTTTAATTTTTTTTTTTCGATTTTCGTGCCTCGTGAAGCGTGTTGGGGAGGCCGTCTGGCTTCCCTAGCAAAAAAATTTTGCCTCAGAAACCAACTGCTCAAAAATGGACGATTTGACAGGCGTTTCTAGGGTTTTGGGGCGCTACTGAACGCGATGGCGACGTCCGTTTGAGCCCAAAGTGTGCTGAAAAATCGGCTACCCCCAGATCTTGCAGAAAAGATGCCTGTGGAAACCCTTGCATTTGAAACTCACTGAGAAGCCATATCTTCAGATCACGAACAGGCAGCGGCAGGTCTGGAGCTCTGATACCATGTTAGAATCCAAGATCACCTGCATGCAAATGGATACCTGTCACATGCAAAAGACATGCAAAACCAAGAAGATGTTCTGCAAACCTCAAAGTGTAAAATGCATTATCAGAATCTCAGTTATTACAAAGAGATCAATCCTTATGAAGGAGATCAAGAAACCCTAAAAGGAAACCCTAAATGAAACCCTAGTGTGCACACTTAATAATTAATCAATTATTAATGTGCCTAAGTTTAGCTTAAGCAACTAGAGGAATAAGTGACTTAATTAATTAACCAGTATGATGTAATTAATTAAGCGTAATAAATTATTACTCTAACAGTCTTTTCTACAAAATCTGGAAGGAATCTTTTTAGAAAATTCACCTTTCCAAAGAAAGAATGAACAAATTTCTTACTTGATGGTAGAGTAAGTGATTTGATACTTTTGACTCTTTCTAATTCAATCTTGATACCTTCTATGGACACCACATGATCAAGAATCTTACCTTCCATAACCCCAAAAATTGACTTCTTGGGATTCAAGGAAATACCATGTTGTTGAAATCTCTCCAAGATTTTCCTTAGATGATAAAAATGTCCATAACGTTTCTTGGAAAAGTTGGTAAGATCATCAAGATAAACTACAATGAAATTACCTAGCACATCACGAAAAGCCAAATCCATAGCATGCTAGAATGTGGTGCCAACATTTATGAGACCAAAAGGCATCCTGCTATATGCAAAAGGTATCCTATGGAATTGTAAAAGTTGTCCTGTGCTGATCATTTGGACTAACCTCTATTTGGTTGTAACTAGAGAAACCATCCACCATAGAAATCATTTCAGATCTGGTCATGGTTTGAAGAAATTGATCCATTATTGGAAGAGTATAGTTATCTTTGAGTGAGAGCTGATTTAGATTTCAGAAATCTACACAAATACGAATCTCACCATTCTTTTTAAGAACGAGAACAATATTCGCTATCCATGTTGAATGATGGATAGGGAATATAATTCAAACATTCAACATCTTTTGAACCTATGCAAGGATCATTCTAGAAATATTTGGATTATATTGCCTTTGCTTTTATTTATAAGGCAATGCTCCAATCTTAAGTGGAATTTCATGCTGCACTTCCTTTGGTCGAAAAGATTTTAGATCTTCATATGAAAATGCCAAGACATCCATATATTCTTGTAAAAAATTGCTTTCTTTCTTCAATTGTGCAACACTTACCAATGTTTACCATCTTAGGATCTGTTTCAGTTCCTAAGTTGATTTGCTCAACCTCTTTAGATGAATAAGAATCTGAGAGTTGTTTCTTAACGTAGTGATCATGCTTATCAAGAAGTTTCTCAAGGGATATCGACCCCTTAGGAATTTTATTCCCTTTGAGCTGCAAGAAATCTTCTCCTGTAACTGGATCAAGATTAGAAACAAATTCTCGATGTGGAGAATCACTTCCTTTAAAGTATAACTCATCAAAATTTTCTCCCTTTTCCAAAAAAGCAACAATTTGATTATCATCATTAAAAATCTGCCAGTTACCTAAATTGTTAGGAACACTTGGGTGGAAGACCAACTCAATGGTATATGTAGAACCATGAAAATATTTGTGTGGTATCAGGAGCATGGATGAAACTGCTAGAGAATTGACTCTGTCATTGTATTCCCTTAGAACGACGAAAATATCAAAAGCATCAAATTCTTCGATGCAATCCCAAACAAGATTGTGATAATGCCTTATTCTATCATTTTTTGTTTGATAAAAATTCCTTACTTGAAAAATCATCAACTCGACATCACCTTGTGCATGAGGATTCTTGATACCTTTCTTATGTGCAACTTGCATTCCTAATAATAAAGCTTCATATTCAACAATGTTATTAGTATTATCAAACTGTAATTTGAAAGAGAAAGGATTTTTTTTTCCTTTGGGTGAAATAAAAACAATTCCAGCTCTAGAACCGGTGGAAGAATAACTGCCATCAAACTCAAGTAGTCAAACACCATTTGGATCACTAAGGCTGACAACATCAAAATCTATAGCTTCATCATCTGATGAAGCTTCATAATCTGAAATAGACAAATTATCTGATGGTGACTCATTTGCTGATGAAAAATAATCAACACTCTTCAAATCATGTCTTCTAAAAGATTCAACATCTTCTTCTGTTTGTAAATAATATGTTCCAACACCTAAGGACTCAAATAGAATTTGAGCTCTTGGATCATCAAACTATGTTACTGATAATTTTGACTCCCTTTCAGGAATCAATTTCTGCATTACACCTTTCACAAGTATTATGGCTTCAGACATGTCCATGTTAATCTCACCTCCAACATCTTTACAAAAATTTCGTCCAAGGAGAATTCCATAAGATGATGACACATCAGCTACTAAAACTATCATCTTGATCTTCTTTTCAGGATATGCAACAAATGCATATTGTGCATCTTTAATCTGTCCAATTAGAGGTACTTGCTTGTTCTCCTTGGAAAAATAGTGGCTAAAAGTTTTTGTTAGATTCAAACCCAGGGAAACAACTACCTTGGATGTCATCACATTGTTTGATGCACCAGAATCTATGACACAATTGCTTAGCTTAAAGCCATTAACAAGTAAATAAATAAAAAATGGATCAATACATCTGGATACAACTGGAGGAGTAGAAACAAGGTTATTTTGTGGCATCTTAGGCTTTGGGGCAGCAAGAATACAGGAGATAAATCCTTACTTGGAGTAATTCCTTTATCCATTACAAACTTGACAAGCTTATGAAATTGGTCAGGATTTGCTTTAAGGTATTCAACTTTAGAAATTTGGACTTTTGTTTTCTTGGCATGATCAATGATTTTGAAAGCTTGAAAGGAACTTTGCAAAGTGGATGTGGTAACTTCACTAATAGGCTTAACAAAAGGTACACTAGTCTTAGGAACCTGGAGATTGGCTTTTGGAACAGTAGGAACTGATGGAGGAGGATGGGGGGCACTTTATTATTTTTTGTGTTTTTTTGGTTTCCAAGGCAAAGGAGATCCTCGTTTTGCAATGGTAACTAGCAGCTTATCCTTCATTGGTGGATTAGTAGCTTGAGCTTGATCAAGCTAATTTTGTTTCCGCATAAAAATAACATATGCATCCATCACTAAGTCATCATCATCAAATTCATTTGCCATTTGCAAATAACCAATATTGGAGTTTCCAACTGATTCTATTTCTTCATCTTGAAATAGATCAACATTTTCTTTTTCCAGATAATCTAGCTGTGAATATTCATCTTGTTCAACCTCATATAATCCCACTACAGTATTAGTAGGTGGGGCTTCAAGTGCAAGTATTCCTTGTGGCATTGGAAGAAGATTTTAATTTCTATTCCTAGCACAGTTAGGGAAAGTCCTTCTTGGAAAATCCTTCTAAGCATTATTGTTGGAAACTTGTTTATCGAAGCAAAGATTTTGTTTTCCAACCTTTGAACCATAGGATCAACAAAATTAGAATTGACATTATTAGAATTGGCATTAGAAGCTAACGATCTAGATTCTTGCACTTTCTTGTTGGTATTCATTCTTATTTCTCCAACGAGAATCATGTCATCTTGAAGACTTGTAGCCAACTGTTGAGCTGCTTCAACATTGGTGAGAGCTTCCCTACACAAGAAAAAAACTTACTGTGGTAAGTTGCATATTGATGAAGAAACACTTCAAATTATGATCTGTTGGTTTTGTCACTATTGGAATCCTTTTCACCAGCTTATTAAACTTAGCCACAAACTCGCGTACGGGTTCATGGGCCTCTTTTTGCATGGTTGTAAGCTGCAACAAGGCATGTGCATCTTCAACAGGTTTGAACCTTTCTTCAAACTTGGTGCTAAGAGTGTTCCAATTAGTGACTGAAGTGGCTGGAAGAGTATAAAACCATTCAGCAACAACTCCTTGTAGAGATTCAATGAACAATCTCACAACAAAATCTTCATGTTCCACCAAGAACCCCACAAACAATGTAAAAGGCAACAATGTGCTCATCGAGATGTTGTTTTCTGTCACCTTGAAACTTTGGAATATGCTTTCTTGAGACATGTGGAAGTTCGTGCAGAGGTGCAACCAAACTAAGGGGATTGAATGCATTTCCCCAAGGTTTTGCATGTGGTGTAGCCATAATATGTTGCACAACAGGTACTTGAACTGGAACTCTATGGAGAACGAAAGATTCACTCGGAAGAGGAGATCTTAGTCTTTGGGGAGGATAAGTTGTGGTTTGCTGCAACAAAGACCTTTCTCGCGGAGGAGAAGGGGTTATGTTATGTCATTGCAACAATTAAAAAAATGGATCCACCACTCCTTGGACCCTCAAACCTTGTGTATAGCTTCTATCAGCCAAGATGTAGACTTGAAACAAGAGAGATATTAAAAATAACAATACACAAAAAACAATAAGAAACTAGAGTGCTTATTCACTTCAATCAAAAGCGTGAGGATTTAATTGCGTGTGTCGCTCCCCAGTGGAGTCGCCAAAAAATTGTTGGGTGAAAATTATGTAATCCCTTTTGACAGATTACAAAACCTTGATTTCGACCACAACTATGTGAGATATAATCTCTCCTCTCGGAAAGGGGAGGCACCCTTCTTACTAATTATTGAAACTAGGGAAAACTAATTAAATATTTACAATAACAATATGGGGTGTATCATATTCATGATTCTCTCTTTTTTCAGAGAATATATTTTACAATGTTTCACAATTTTAAGTTCTTGATGCAATACAACTTCAAACTAAAATTAAGCAATAATTCCAATATTCCTATCTTGTCAAAGCAAATCCTAGAAATACCAGAATGATAATGATAAATGATAAATAACAAAATCTCATGAAGGCAAAAATTCGTTTCGTAGATTCCAACAATGAATCCTTGAAGATAGCAACCAACACTGTATGAGAAGCACATATTCTATATACTCCACAATAATCCAACGAGCAACATAAATAAATATAAGCAAAAAGTCTTATAGAGAATTCACCAATAGTATTCAATCAATATAAAAAATTCAAGTAAAGAGTGTAACTCAAAGGTTACACGAATTTACTCAAAGCCCTTTCAATCTCAATTACTAATCCCTACCAATTCGATCAAACCATAAGATAATTGTTCCCAACACAAAGTCTGTTATGCAACTTCACTTCTTTATTGATCAAAATTAGATTCACAAAATTGAACTCAAAGTTTCAATATTCGTTTCACAAGTGGGAAGCACTTCGTTGCAAAAGATTAAAGATAACAATTACAATAGAATCCTCTCTTATTTATAGATGGGAGAGGAGAGAAAATTTAGGAAAATCACAAGAGCGAATCTAGGAAAATCATAAGAGTAAATCTAGGAAAATCCTACCTAACTAGTTGACTTATTCAAAAATGTTGTCCACAATTATAGGAGAACATATTTGTGTACATGTGATTACATTTGTTGAAATGACATGTAAAATTCCAAATCCTCTTTACAAAATGCATATAAGAAAGCATATAAACTATCTAACACTGGAGATATAAGAAGTATTTATGGTTCGTTGCATTGGGTTCGGAAGTATTGATATTTCTTCATTATCTCTTGCATGAATACCTAATCCAAACCAACTATATAATCAACATTGGTATGAACTCTTGCGATTGTTCTTCCTGCAGATGAGGAAATTTTATCGCATCTATCTATATTTTTATTGAGATTGTCGAAGGAAATCCATACATGAAATATGGCATTCATTGAATTCTTTGAAAAGCCTTCATCTTCCATCTGCTCCATGATAGCTTCTTTAAAGATTTGAGCAATCTCACTAATCGGGAGGAAAACATGATCATCATCAAGGAGCTTACCCGATAACTCCTCAATTCCATTCACCATGAAGACACGATGTCCTTTGACATTTTATTGTACTTGATCGATGTCTTTGATGATAGATTTGATCACTTGCATGTGGTTCATAAGAGATTCTCTTATTTCCACATAGTTTTCTTTGTCATGAATTACCCCAACTTCCACTAATTTACTCAGCTTTGTCTCTTTCATTTTTGATCAAAATGAGATACATCTTTCAATTTATTTCTACTCTTTGGAAAGTGTGTTTTCTTCTTTCTCAAGCTCTAATTTCAACTTGGCCACTTGTGCAATCTTTTCATCTAAACTAGTTATGAGTTGTGAGCCATGTTCTATTATCCCATCAATGAAATCATAAAACACCTTACCCTTGGAGACAAAATTCTCCACCTTTTGAACTACTGGTTCCTCAAAGTGCACCATGGCTATAGGTTGCACATTCTTTGAGGAGCCAATAATCTTCCTCAAAAATGATGCATATCTCTCAGCTTTATTCTTGTACATATTTCTAGCCTGCTCCATTTATCGAGTCTTCGTGATAATGCACTCAAGAAGTTACTTGTGCATCTTATTTTGCACATGTATTTTTTACCTTACAAAGCTTGAATCTTGTTAGAGTGTAATATTCCATGTTTACATCACCTTTATCTTGTGGGGGTAAACGAATATCTACATACTTGTGACCTGATTTGTCTATATGAAGTCTTGAATGAATTTTAGCTATTTTCTTTCCCTTGGATTTTGGAGGATCTATCTCTTCAAGGTAAAGCTCATCTAGGGAAATCATTTATTTCTTGCACTTTGACACTTGTGAGATTAACCAAGGGGGTAGGAATGAAGTTTTTCCTTCTTGACTTACTATCAACTCTTGTGTAGCAAGTGCTTCTGTAGGAATGGATGATATTATAATAATTGGGGTAGTATCAATCATGATAGCCCCAGTAGAGTGCAAATGAAGTGGATCCTTCAAAGATTCATTCATGAATCTATTAAACTCTTCCTGAGAAGAGATGCCATATGACAAAGAAGATAGGCTCGATATGGATGATGAAGAACCTGAAGAAACATCAACAATTTGCAAGATGGAACCTATGGGAGGAGTAGAAAGAACTGATGATGTTGAAGGAGGAATGAAAACCTTCACTGTATGCAAAGTTGCTATAGGAGGAGGTGAAGTAGGAAGAGGAGGTGGAGGAGTAGTGGGAGTTGAAGGAGTATGAGGGATATTGGTAGTAACAGGTGATGGTGTTTGGGGAAGATTTTCGACAATATTCTCATGAGGAGATAGTTGTTTTTCATCATCATGCCTTTTTTCCTCCTCATTATATTTTTTTTCATCTTCATCTTCTGCGAACTCTTCCTCTTCAATAGATTCTTTTGATTCAGTAGCTTCCTCTTCTTGAACTGTTTGAGTAACACTTTTACCAAAAGTAAAATTGATCTTAGGACCTCTTTGAGAAGAAGAGGGAGTAGCCACATGTTTCTATTTAGTGTGGAGCTCTTTTTGTTGGCTAGTTACTCCTTCTGATTATGTCCTGAAAGATTTCATTTGAAAGCCATGCCTTTGTAACCATTCAGTTATGTTATGAAAATTAGGAGCAAGTCTTTCTCTACTAGAAACACTTTATTTTTTAGACCATTGCACAAGAGGTAAAGGATTTCAGGCAATTTATTACTCTTCATAAGAAGAATCAATGATGTCACTAGGATATTTGAAGTCCTTTGGAATATTAGCTACACCAAGATCTCTGATATGCTCTTTTTTCAATCTGCAAAAATCCATTTTCTGGATGTCTTCTTCATCTCTGCAGTCTGCCCATATATCTTCAAAGCGGTAGAAATGTTGATGATCCCTTTTAAGTTTCCTATTCTCATTTTTGTAGTTAAAGTCAAATCTGTATTTATATGTCCTTATAGTCATGGGTGATCTAAAAATAGTGGTTTACAATGTTTGGCCAAACTGGACACTGAAATTATTATTTTTAATTGAATCTTCACATTCGGGCAGCTATAGTGGCTAAGTCGTGAGGAATTTGAAGATGATGAAAACTAGAGTCTTGTCACGTTTTGTTTGTAGATTCTAAAAATATTTTTTTCAAAATTTTTGGAATCAGATTGCGCTTCTTTTTCCATCTCCCACGAGAACTGGTTTTTTTTAGAGAACAACATTTTTAAAAAGTGACACACACCGTATAACACATACAATTTTTTCCATGAAGGATAAAATTATAATTCTTTTAAAATTAGATATGTAACTCTGATATCTAGTGCTTCCACTTGGTTAGATAGTATTTTGTTGAATTTTTTTTCTTTTATCAAGTTTCAAAGTCAAACCAATTACAATTCAGACATAGCGCAACCGTATAATGTGTAAATTTTTTTGTATATATCGAAATTCATTTTTTTTGTTGGATCAAAGACTTCAATATCTAGTGCATTCATATTTTTCAAACAAAATATTATAATTTGCTATTTTTCCACATGTGCAGAACAAAGACCTTAATTTTTGATGAAAAACTAATGTTAAATAAAACTAAAAAAACACATACATAATAAAACCGGAACATATTGAAATTATAGTCGTTGGATAGCTCGTTCCAAGGGCTACCTGATTCTAGTTGGGTCTGTGAATTATCCTCCATTTTCATCCTCAACCAGAGCTTCAAAGGGGAAAAATTTGTAGATTTTTGGTGCTAGATGGGGAGAAGGGGGAAAGAGTGAATCCTCCTTGACCCGTTCAAGCAAAGGGGGGTTCGCTCGAACCCCGCTTTTCCCCTTTGTTTTAAAAAAAATGTGTCATTTTTTGGTTCAAGCAAAACCACTAGGGAAAAGTGGGTTTTATGGGTTCATGTGAACTCCTTAGTTCGTTCGAACCCCTTAAAACTCAATTTTTTGATTGTGTGGGTGTTTTTACAATTTTGCTTCGTCAAAAATATTATAAACCACTATTATGGGTTCACGCTCATAATTTTCATTTTGCAGCTACTAAATTTTCTTTTTGTACACTATGAATAGTATATCTCCTAGTAGTAAGTGGAAACTTGAAACTTGGCTTGTGAATTTTTATATGTTCTTTGTGAACTGAGATCGGTTGTTTGCACAACTCCATTAGTAGTCACTTGTTTGAAGGATATCTAGGCAACATATATGGACACCCAATATAGCAACCTACTCTCAAATATGTCAAGGTAGGAAATTGTAGGAAGACACATCCAAACTTACTTACAACCCTGTAGGCTTCATCCGATACGCTCTTCTTTTCAAGGGTTGGATCAAAAGTGAATAGTAGAGCTGAAAAAAAAGAATCTATGACTCTCCTAAAATGTTTAAGACTATTCCTCAAATTTAGTTGAGAATAAAATTTATAAACATGCACAACATTTCTATTACCTTTTGTTGACAACCCTGGAAATTGCCTCATGATCGTAGCAACATATACCAAGTAGGAAGTCATATAGAATTTCAAGGCAGTTGGTACATTGATCATCTGTTCATGAATCTCATCACTTATTCGAGTTCCCCAATCTATGTGTAATTTCCCCCTTCTAATGATGCATATATAATCATGCATCCAATCTTAAAAATGGAATGATATGGGCAAGCCTTTCAGTCTACTCAGAATAGTAATCATATCTCAAACATCCTCCTTGAATTCACTTCGAGGAATTCCCTTAGGCCATCTAGAGATAATGGGCCTTGGAGTCTTCAACCATTGAGTATTAATCAATTTTTTAGCCTTATTTGGATTCTTACTATAGACCCCCTGTGCTTGTTGAATGGAGATATCAGTATATTTTTCCATATGTGGAACCCGAAAAACAATATCAAAGAATTCTAGGTTCAACCTCATCATGACTTGTCCAACAAAATATCTTACACTTTTGTCATCTTTGATGTAATGTGATGCAACTTGGAGAAAAAAATCTATATTGTGAGAAACATTTAGAAATGTAACTAAATACAAGTTGTTATGAACAATAGATCTCAAATTTTCCTCTAATGGCTTCTTGTCAGTTCTTTTTATAAATTTTATATATCTTGGTGAGCGATTTCTATGTCTTTGATTTCATCCACTTTTGAGAGCACAATAGTAGGTGGGAAGACACCTTGGAATTTCTAATTCATCTTACCTTCCTCTTTAGAAGATGATGGAGGCTTTGCCGATGTCATTCGAGAGTGCCAAAAATCAAGGAGCGTCACCTTCAGAGATCACTTGATAAGAATTTGAATAGAGCTGCAAGAACAATGGATTAGGAGATGTTAGGAGAAAAAGCATTATTTGAATGAGTTGGAATGCATGAAGCAAGCAGGATTTTTGGAGAGAGTGAAAATGAGCCATGAAGCATGAAAAACAAAACATAAGTGATGAAATGAAGTTTGGAGAGCAGATGCGATGATTTATGAGTGTTTAAGTGGAAAACTGCTTTTTGTGTAGGAGTGTTGAAAATAAGCTCTTCTACCTTTGATAGAAATCCATTTTCATGTAGTAGCACTGAAAAATAACACTTCTATATGTCTTCAACACTTGGGAAGTTTTGATGTTGAAGCGCTAAAAATCAGTGCCACTGCATTTTGGGAGAAAAAAACTTCATGCTTGAGCGTTGAAAATCACCGCTCGAGCATGTATTTTCAATTGATGGAGTCAAGTGTAAACGTGGGAATTTTTACCACCTTCGCATTTGGGAGGAAAGATCACTTCGTGTAGGAGCAGTGATTTTCATCGCTCCTACATCTGGAATGATGGAACTCGGTTGAAGATGCGGGAGCAGGCTTTTATGATGCTTTGGCATATTGAGTTGGGGAAGGTCACTCCGTGTAGGAGCGGTGATTTTCACTACTCCTACATTTGGAGTTGGTGAAAAATATGTTTGGAAAAAGTGGTGAAATCTCCCGCTTGCGCATGTGAGAAAAATTATCATGTGAAAATGTTGAAGCTTTAATAAATTTTGATTTGCAAAATCTAAAATTTCCACCGCTCGAACATGTCTGGGAAAACCTTTACAAAAATGTAATGGGCAGTAGACCGAAAGAAAAAATCGAAAAGATAGAAAACAATGAGCAAGGGTAGAAACAAACCCAGGGCCAACGATGACAAAAAAGGAAGATTTCAAAAATGAAAGCATCAAAACCCTATTGAAAGAGAGATAGCATTGAAGGAATGATGAAGGAGAATAACACAAAACATACCTGGTGAAAGTAAAAGGCAAGGTGCGAAAACCCTAGTTCATAGTCACCCACAAAAATCCATCCACAACTTTGCTTGGTAAGATCTCAGATGATTAGCGCAAAAGAGGAGGAAAAAAACAAATTAAGATGGGAAAAAATTAACCTAAAATGAATTTAATAAGGTATTCGATCAATCATTAATGAACTTATAGTTCATTAATGATGGTGTACATGTAGGAGTTGAGAAAATACAACACCACAAACCCCGAAGATCACCTGCATGCAAATAACCTGTCACAAAAGAAGAGATGGAGACAAACAAGCAAGGGTTCTCTGAAAACTAAAAATGTATATATCAGAGAGGATGAGAGAATGAATTGATATGAAATACAATGGGATCAATCCTTATAAAAAGGAGATCATGCAAACCTTAATAAAACCCTAATAGGAAAAACCTTGATAGAACCCCTAATAGGATAACATTTAATAATTAATATAATTATTAAATGTCACTTTATGCAAACTAACGTGAAATCTTAAGAAGGGAATAAAGGTAAGTTAATCAACATAATTAAGTTAAGACCTTTACTCTAACAGTACATTAAGGGAGGGAAAATGTAGGAGTGGTTATTTTCACCGCTCCAACATTTTTGAAACATCGAAGATGCACTAGCGATAACAATCACTGCTTGTGCATGTAGTGGTGAGTGCAAGGTGTAGGAGTGGTGAAAGTCATCGCTCCAACACTTGGCATAATTTTTCAAACATTAGGCTCATGTAGGAGCGCTGCAAATTAGTGCTCCAACATGTGTGAAAAATTAACAAACTCCCAAAGAGTGGGAATTAACAAAAATATCCGTTTCAAATATTTTCGAAAGGTGAACAATGAGAAATGCTCAAACAAACAATTTGAGCTTTAGGAATATGCATCAAGGGCAATGAAAATTTTATTTGTTTTGCGCGCTTTAAGTACACGAAACTATGAAATAGACAAGTTTTGTAGGGGGACATCCTGTGAATCGAGCGCTGCTAGATTTGAGGATAACATGTTGTTCATGTTGTGGAGTTGTTTTTTAGAGAGGTAGTGAGACTACATGGTCTACCAAAGAGTATAGTTTTAGATAGAGATACCAAATTTGTTGGTTATTTCTGGAGGACATTATGAAAGATGTTGAAGACAAATTTTAAGTTCAGTTCTACACACCATCCACAAACTGATGGACAAATGGAGGTGGTGAATAGGAGTTTGGGTAACCTACTAAGATTATTAGTAGTAGATAAGCCCAAGGGATGGGATTTGATTATACTACAAGAAAAAATTTCTTATAATAATTCTATCAACAAGAGCATTGGTAAATCACCATTCCATATTGTGTATGTGAGTAGTCCAAGAGCTGCTTCTAAATTGAGAAATATGGATAAGGGGGAGAAGATTAGTCCTGAGGCTAAATATTTTGCTAACTAAAGAATTTGCATGAAGAGGTGAAGAAAATATCAATAATATGAAATCACAATATAAGGCTAAGGAAAATCAGAAAATGAGGTATAAGGAGTTCCAGGTAGGAGATTAAGTCATGGTTCATTTGCGAAAGGAGAGGTTTCCAGTTGGCACATACAACAAGTTAAAGATGACCATGCAAGATCCTAAAGAAGCATGATTCAGGAAATACATATGAGGTAGAGTTGCTTGATGAAACTCATATTTCACCCATGTTTAACATTTCAGATTTAACAGAATATCATGAAGGAGGAGTTGATGAAGAAATAATAGAAGCATAGTGGAATATTCCAACACCTACTTCAGAAAAGGAGGAGATAGAATAAGGTCTAGATAGCTGTGTGGGAAGAAGCACAAGAAAAAAACAAATATACAAAGTACTTGGTGAAATTGAGAGGAAGGCTTATTGAAGATGCATCATAGTTATCTGAGTTTGAGGTTAACCATCTTGGTTTCCCTCTAACTCCTGGGAATTGACAGGGTCACTTTTCAAATTACCTTGGGTGTCTGATGCATAAGCATCCAGGGTGTAAGAGAAATCTTGCATCACCCAAAAAAATGTGTTGTTTCTTTTCAATAAGGACTAAATTTGGTTGGGTTACTATTTTTAGTAAGTTTGCATTTATGAACAGTTGGACATGAAATCTTACACAACCCTCTAGAATGGTATATTGAAGCCAATGGTGAAGAAATCACTTCAGTACCATTTTTCATTTGAGAGATATTCAAATTTCAATTTCTGAAAATCTTAAAAAATATTCAAAGTCAATTTTGAGGCATTTAGAGGCTCTAGATGGGCCTGAAAATTAGTGGAAAACAAAAGTAGTCAACCTTTAGGACCTAATTTACGACAATTTTTTTAATGAGAGCTTTTCAAAAAGGTATTATAATAGAAAATCCAACGGTCGGATCAAAAGTTATGACCCCACGAAGTTGTACTACCAAAATTAATAACATTTCAAAATATCTTCTTGAGAAAGTTACACTTTCTAGGAAGATTTTAGGGCGGTTATACCTTCCAAAATAAATGATGTGAAAGGGGGCTATAGAAATGAGACTAGAGCAACTTAGACGGTGGCTCCGATTTGCAGATTTATGTAATTAAAAATCCCATGTGATGGCAAACATAATGTAATTTTATTTTTCATTTTAGTGATAATAGAAAATATTTGCTTCCACTACAGCAAATCACTATGATTTGCTCCATTTTTTGCTTCCACCCACTGTTTTAATGTATATTTTGGCAATTTTTAAAAAATGTCGACGCAATTTATCGGTATGGCATAATTATTGGCATTTATTGTGTCAATCAGGACAAGTCGACCCTAATTTAGGTGCTAATTAGTGCCTAAAGTAATGTCGTCTTTAGCGCCAATATTAGCTTCGAGTGTAGCGCCGCCTTCAGCGTCACCTTTAGCTCCAAGTTTAGCTTCAATTTTAGCATCGTGTTTAGCTTTGAATTTAGCTTTGAGTTTAGCTTCGGGTTTAGTGTCAAATTAGACACCCCTATGTCGAAGAGACTTATTTATATGTCTTATCAACGATGTAAAAAAATTAAATTTCAACAAGATACAAACATATCGAGGAGAGAATCACTTATGTCACATCGACAAGGCATATCTACAAGTGCTCAGCGTAACACAAATCTTAGATATAATGAAGTAGTGTCAATGAGAGATTGAGATATCGGTAGGACAGATAAGATTGTCTCATCGACACTCTTCAAGTAATGATCAAAATCATACACCGCTATACTATTAGGAAGGTGAGCAACAAATGCAGTAGAGCGGTATACACCACAACCCTGTAGCAAGAAGCCTTGAGCAAGGCGGAAGTGCAATAAATAGAAGAAGGGAAGGGAAAAACACTTCTATACCGCAGTGATAATCACAAGTCTCCCCGGCATGGTAGAGTTACACCGATATATAAAGAAATACCGCCAAAGGAAAATATCAATGAGACAGTGGCATATCGACAAAAGATATTAACTTGTCTCATTGACACCGGAAACCAACATCAGAGGAACATAAGATCTAATGTCAATGATACATTGAGATATCGGTAAGACAAATAATATTGTCTAATCGACACTCTTCAAGTAATGATAAAAAACATACACCGCTATACCATCGAGAAGGTGAGCAACATATTTGATAGAGCGGTATACACCACCACCCCGAAACAAGAAGCCTTGAGCAAGGCGGTAGTGTAGTAAACAACAGAAGGGAAGGGAAACACACCACCATACCGCAACAAATATAATAAGAGATGATGGTAGTACGGTAATTGTGGCATCATTACAATTTACAGCTATAAATGCAAAAAATCACTTCAATTGCCAAAATTAAATTCTATTAAATTATTAAGAGTTTCCAAAACTAATATGACTTAATACCACACCATCCAAAGATAAGTGAGTTTTCCCAATATCGCACTCAATTGCAATGCACTAGCATGGAAGGAGCTAAGGATACGAGAAGAAGAAGGCTTGCAAGCATGAAATACTTAGGTAAGTGCACAAAAACTCTTTGAAAGAGCTTTGTGTAGACACCTAAAAATGACCTAGGCCCGCGAGCACTATTTTACCACATTTCGTCATGACATGATTATAACATTTTAATTATGTTTCTAACCCACATTCAACTATTAGTTAAATAATTTATTATTATTTAATTAATTCATAATCTCTCATTCTTCATAATTATTAAATAAATAAATCTTATTTATTTATCTAATATGTCACTAATTATCAAAGTCTTCTCGGAATTAAATAAAATCTTATTTATTTAATTAATCCTTATCATTAATGTCCTCTTGATTATTAAATAAATATATTTAAAATATATTGATTTAATATATCTCTAATTTCTAAATCCTCTTAATTAAATAAATTAAATAAATTTATTTAATTAATTAACTAATTCTTCTAAGTTAAATAATTATTTTAATTATTTAATTATGGCATGTGACACTTTGGTATTTTTAAATAAAACAAATCATTTAAAAATATCTCACATACTTAACTGATTCTTCATTTAGTAATTAATTTCAAAAATCAATTACTTCTTATCTCACAAAATCCCTATTTTGAATTAATTTAATTCAAAATAGAATTATTCTTCTACAAATCAAGTAATTTCTAAAAATTACTGATTTTCTAAAATCCCATCCTCTTGTCTTCTGATTTTTACTAATTTCATCTCCACTGTCACATTCAGTCTTGATTTAATTCATTTAATTAAATCTTATTCACACATATGGGTATTTTGCCCTAACCCTAATTGAGAGTTGTCTTATTGAATCTTGACCTTTGATTCTAGGGCATTCCTTAAGGCTCTCATCTTGTCCGTCCGTTCAAGATTGCATTTTCTATAAAATAACAATCTTGATCTCATTTTCGGATCCATGATCATTTGCTTAATCTACTTTTATTATAGGCATTATTCATATCATAGACTTTCAATTTTACTATTTGCATATTAGGATTGAGTTTCTAGTTGCATAGTTTAGTAATTTAAATCCTTCAAAGGCATTGCTAGGGCTAAGCATAGATAATTTGCTCACACATATAATCTGAGGGCATTATTATCACAACAATCTTAAGAAGGTACAATGGAAGTGAAGCATGGAGGAGAGAAGACATGGGTGAGATCAATCTAGTTTATTTCTTTTCTCGTTTATTCTCTATTGTATTCCATTGTTATATGATCTAATATGCAGGATTTTATAATGTTCAACTAACAATTCTGTGTTGCAGAAATTCATATGTTACATTGGTGAACCCGACATTCTAACGAACTTTTGCAGGTGTCGTATGGCTTCAATTTTTTTTTGCAGGTTCAGTACAAAACGATGCATTTGCAGGACCAAACGACGCAATCGTTTCTATGCATCGCATTTTCTATCGCGAGCGACACAATCACTCTGTCATAAAGCGACGCATTTGACCGGACGCGACGCATCTGACAGAAACCGAGCCGCATCTGCTCTGCCGAGCCGCAGGTAACTGGTAAAAAATTTTTTATTTTTTTCGGATTGTTGTAATCTGGATCCGACGCATCCGCGGCCAGAGTTTGATTATTTCTTTCCATTTTGGTATTTAAAAAGAACCAATCCTAGGATAGACACATTAATTGGAATTTATCAATCTAGGATAGACATCTAATCTAATTGGAATTTATCAATCTAGGGTAGCCGCCACACTTGTTTTTTTTTTGGTTAACAATGAACACCATGTTTTTGTGAAGCAACATCTTCACCTAGAATAGAAATTTTTATTTTGGGTTTAAAATTGAACAACTTGCTTTTGTGTTTGATTGGATAATAGGCATATGCTCTCCCCTTTACTGGGTGATCAAAAAGCCAGACCTATCCATTTTTTTATACTTATGCATTTTATGTTTTCTTACAACCCTTAGAAGGCTTGCTCTTGTGGGAAAAAGTACTCACCCAAGAGGAACGACCTAAGTGGGAACACCTAAAGCCAAGGTTTCCAACCCACTCTAATCAAAAGCAAGTTGTTGATGAAAATCCAACTTGATAGTAGTAGGCAGGATAACCATCCCCAAAGCCTTTTTTCTAAAGGTTGGGAGGTCTCTCGAGGGAGTATATCCATTGCCACACTGAACGGAAATACTTACTAAGAACCATAGTGTAGTAGCCAGTTGTGTCAGTAACCAAACATTGTCTCAATCACGGTGCAAGGGGAGGGAAGAATCTGCCCCCAAGACACTCACCATATAATCACCATAGACTGTTTGTTTAGGGGATTCGGTATCCACTTCCGTCACCTTGAGTATGCACCTAGAAAAGACAAAAACACAGGCGCCCTCTAGGGGGTGACATGGCTATGTGAGTCGATGTGATTTTAAGCTGTGGGTTGTGATTGTTATGATGACCCATTTGACTATAAGAGTGAATCTTCTTGAACATACACTAATGGTTTTAATTTTTGTGTTTGCCAATTGCTTTTAATTGGACGTCAACAATTTAAAAATCACAAATTTGAACCAATTTTTTTTGTTAAACTGCAAAACTATGTTCGGGTTTTCCAAAAAATTATCCATTACGACGCAATCGATCTGTTGCACTGCAATCGCCAAACATCACTCTGATGGGCCGCATTTGAGTGTTTCTGCATTGCATTCGCTATGATGAGGCACATTCGGTCTATTCAGAGCCACATTTGCCATCGTTAAACCGCATTCGCTCTGATGAGCCGCATTTGACAAACATCAACTTGCATTCGCCATACTGTGTCGCAATCGACACCATCTGAACCGCATTTGATTAAGTGAGCCACATTTGCTCTGTCGCAATGCATTTGGTGCAACGCATTTGCTAAAACCTGCAAACAACTTCTCATTGTAAAAAAAATAGAAATTCCAAAACTTTTCTTCAGTTTAATCCAGTCCTCCTTCACTGTTATAGTCCAAACCAAAATAGTCTATTGCTCAACTTTCCATCAAACATTGCATTTGTAGGTACCATTTTAGACTCACAATATGTTCTCATTTGGCTTTCCATTAGATTGCATTGATAGCTTCACCATCTCCTTAGACACTCACTTTTGCAGATTTTAGGAGTTGACTCTTATCATTCATTGTCCAAACTTTTCATTCAATACTAGGTTATCATTGGACCCAATTCCCCCTGTCACTTTGTCAATCCATTTGTGAATTATTTCCCACTCAATAGTCTAGTGTGGAAATTTCACTTTGTCCTAGTTATAGTCCTTTTGCGGTCCATTGGTTTTCAAAAATTGAATCATTGCAAAAACTTTGTTTGCCCAAGTTTGTCCTCTTTAGATCTCTCACTAGTGAGTACATCTTAGGATCATTTATTGCATATCATTTGGCATCTCCATTTAGTGTCACTCCACTTGCATCCACAAGCCTTTTTCATAGCACCCTTTAAAAATCCAAAAAGAAACCAAAAACATAGTCTCATATTTAGATCATTTTCTCCATCACCCCAAGTTGAGCAAAAATTTGTATGGTTGAAACTAGACTACATAAAAACAAAAGACTCATGGATTCCTTTGGACAAGACACCAAATTTCTTGGGTTCACAACTGGCATGAACTCATTTCCTAATGCCACGAACAATCCTTATTTTGACATGGAAAATTCCAACTTCAATCCTTTTAGTGAGATGAACATCCCATCATCTCCATCACATCTTTTTGAACCATTTATCCGACGGGATGAAAATGGGGATGTTTTTGAAGAAGACATACAAGCTTTTGCTCAAAACCCAGAAGTGGCCTCTTTTGTGGAAGAATTAGTCCTAAATGACTCATCCAAATTCCTAGCTATGCTCCTTGACCAAGGGGCTAAGTTACCAAGGGGATTTTATCTAAACACTCTTAGAGAAACTTCTCCCACTTCAACATCACACAATTCCTCCATGGGAGTCTCATCACAAAATGTCATCAACATAATCAATGCTACCTCCCTTGGTAATACTACCACCACAACCAACACAACATCTATTGGAGGATCATCTTCCCAAACCAACACCGCATCACAATCCATCCCCCAACAAACATCCACCATCCCTTCACAAACAATGGGGGCAACCACATCAAACCTCTTTGGAACTACATCTAGTTCCATGAGTACATCAACAAACCTATTATTAGGTTCTTCAAGTGCTGTGGAAACTAACTCATCTAACCCTTTTGGGAGAAATAAATGAAGAGTTACGATACAAGGAACCCAACCCACTTCCTCACAGGTTAATACCAACATTCTTGTGACTCAAAACACCAACATCCCTCAAGGCCACAATCTCTTATTTGGGCAAGGCAATCAAGGCGCTCACTCCTTCACTCCATTTGGGCATCAACAAGGCCATCAATCTTTCACCCCATTTGGACATCAACAAAATCAAAACCAGCAAGGTCCTCAAATTTAGTCCAACATGGCAGGATATCACATCCCCACTTATGCCTCTCAATTCCATACACAGCAGCACATCCCTCATCAAAATATTCATTTCCAACAACCACCTAATCACAACACCCATTTTTCCCACCGGCAACCCATTCCAAATCAACACATCTCCTCACAACATTTGGGGACTCAAGTTGCCCCTATCACCAACATAGGTGATGCTACTAACCATCCCATGGTGGAAGCACTCACACTCCAACTCACTGCTCTTCAAACACAAGTGGAGACCTTGCAACAATCCAATAAAAGTCATACATGTCACATGACTTGTTTCCATATTTGTTTGACACAACCTTGTATATGCCACTATTTCCTCATGGATATGGGGTCCCTCACTTTCCTAAGTATAAAGGAAAAACAAACCCCATTGAACACATAAGAGAATTCACCACTAGTTTCATCGACATTGTGTATGAGCAAACTTATCTCATGAGACTCTTTTCTAGAAGTCTTGCAGGTCATGCACTAGAATGGTTCTCT
This sequence comes from Sequoiadendron giganteum, assembly GCA_007115665.2. Lineage (NCBI taxonomy): Eukaryota > Viridiplantae > Streptophyta > Pinopsida > Cupressales > Cupressaceae > Sequoiadendron > Sequoiadendron giganteum. The sequence goes on along the minus strand of VCHN02000014.1, from coordinate 150,981,542 downwards.
CTCTTGCCTAAGGGAATAAAAACATGGGACGAATTTGCAAACAAGTTTGTCAAAAATTATGCTTACAACATTGACATAGACATTGACATTGCCTCGTTATGCAAACTTACCCAAGAGGATGCAAGAGAGACTTTCATTCCATTCTTTGAAAGATGGAGAACCTTAGCAAGCAGATGTCCAGTAGAAATACCTGAAAAGGAGAAAGTAACCATGTTTGTACAAAATCTCCTTGGACCACTAAGGTATGGATTACAAGTCCATTGTTGCACCACTTTTGTTGACCTTGTTGAAAAGGGTGTTCAACTTGAGAAAGCCTTGATCGCTAAAGGTGAATTGAAATATGGTGGCAAAACCATCAATACCACCACCAATAATAACCCAAGTAGCTCAAATGACAAAAACAAATACTGGGTTAAGAACAAGCACATCACTAATGACGGTGTAGTTGATTCAAAAACCATCAATGCAATAGGTCATGTAATCACAATCAAAGGAGTACAAAATCAAAACGCACCTGTAACTACACCAACACCAAATGCTAATGCTATCCAAGGCAATCATGCGCAAAGAAATCAAAGGCAGTTGCGTCAACCTCGACAATTCCAAAAACGCACGTACACCCCTTTGGGTGAACCAATTGAAATTGTCTTAAAGAAACTTATTCAAAATGGCGTCATACAGTTGGAAGAGCCAAAACCATATGACCCGGGTCAATTCAAGCCATCATGGTGGGATGACAGTTCATTTTGTGATTACCACCTTGCCAAAGGGCACAAAACTTCCTCTTGTCGCCAATTGCGAAATCTGGTGCAAGACCTCATAGAGAACCACACCATTGAGTTGGGTGTTCAATCTTTCACATCTAATGCAGATCATACCATACACAAAAACCCACTACAAGATCATGGTAAAGCTTCCTCATCTGGCACAAAGCATACAAACAATCAAGCCAACCACATCCGTCCGACCTATAATAATGCCCATCATACGTACAATTATCCCGATGGTACTATTATCAACAATCTTCGCGTTGTTGATGAAGATGAATGTGTTAATACCATCAACATTAAAAAGGCCCCGAAATGCAATGTGACTACATGTAAAGGCAAGGTCACTATCGCAGGTCCTTCTACCTATCAACCAAAGGTCACCATACTTGGTCCGCCCGCCAAACAGTCCAACCCAAAACCGGAGTTCAACATTATCGAGCAGTTAAATAAAACACTTGCTCAAATATCCATTCTTGAACTACTCCGTATTTCACCTATGCATAAGGCCATCCTAGATAAAGTACTGCAAGTGTCATCTGTCCCTACCAACATCGATGTCAACCATTTTGAGACTATGGTCGGATACCTGAATTCACCTCACCACATCACCTTTTCCGACAATGACTATTCCTCACCCAAACCATCGCATAATGACACCCTTCACATTGAAGTCTTTGTCCATAAGCATAAGGTTAGATGAGTCCTAGTAGATGGCGGAGCAGGATTGAACATCTGCTCTCTCAAATTGGTCAAAGCTCTTGGGTTTTCTGACGCATGTGTAGATGCTAGCAAGAGCATCGTCATCAAGGCATACGATGATGAAGAACACGGTTCTAAAGGCATCATTACCATTCCACTACGGGTAGGACCCGTCATCATAGACACAACATGCCAGGTCCTGGATCTTCATATACATTATAATATCTTACTTGGTCACCCATGGATTCATGCTTTAAAAGCCATTCCATCCACATACCACCAATGCCTCAAATTCCCTTTTGATGGAACTGAGATCACTATCCCAGGAGATCCCGATCCATTCCAATATTGCACCAACCTGCGAGCCACTACTGAGCACCAGGTACCCATCAATCGGGAGGTCTCATCTTCCACCTCATCCAAATACATTGACCCATCAACACTCATGAAATCATCCATTCCATCATCTTCTACCACACCATCTCCATTGGCCTCCATCCCAAGTAAGGACCTTCAGATCCAGGACCTTGGTTGTGGGGAATTCAAATTAAATACGGCTTATTGTATAACTACAATACCGAAGGCACCTAAGGTCTATGGTAGACCATATTTTGTAGTAGAGCCCAAAATAACTTTCAAGGTGCCACCAAAAAGTGTTTTTACATGGTGGGCCGATATGGGTAATGAAGTCATTATTGACATGGATAACTAGATCTACAAAGACCCAGTAGAGTTACCCCCACTATCGTTACATCTCTATGGTAAAGGATATTACATATGCAAAGCCCAAGGTTTTGACAGTACAAGCGGCCTTGGAAAGAACAACAACAAAAGATGGGAACCTATTATCATGACGGCAAGACCAAGATACATAGGGATAGGGTTTGACCAAGTCGGAACTGACGATCAACGTACTCTTGAATTTTCAAGTAAGGTTGTAACGGCTATAGAAAGTGTTGAGACATGTGAAGAATCCCTCATTGAAACTGACTCAAATGAATGGGAGTGGGGATCTGAAAAATGGTCAGTGACTATGACATTGATGAACTATTCTTGGAACCTGGCCAACTTTTCTTTGAAGAACGATTTTGCCAAGAATATAACATAGACCCTATTGACCGACATTCTAAAAATAAGGAATGGGTACACATTCCTTGGAACCCAGAAGAACACAAGGTGTCATCAGCAATACCTGAATCATCCCACCCTGATCCTAAGCCCACCCATGAGCCCAACATACCTGAGTCCACTATCCATACTTCTGAAACACCAACCACTGGTCACGATGTTGACAATTTTATCCCATATTATGACTTTGAATTCGATTCATCTGACTCGGAGTATGGACCATCCATTGCATCAAACACAAAAGTGGAAACTGACAACTTTGCCTTTACACTTGAGGCATCAATTTGCACACTCTCCACATCCTCCCCACCCTTCACCAACACTGACGATGGGATCCCTCTTGTTTATCCACAACTAATCGATTGGGACCAAAAAGACTCACCGACGATGGACATATTTCAAAATGATGAAGCAATTGCAGAGTTCATGGGACTAAGAAAAGGTATTCCATGGGGTGATCACAAAACAAGGTTCTCCATTGATCTAGATTGTGAAGCTTACTTTGGGGAGACTGTGCAATCCTCCAGTCGCAAAAATGCAAAAAATAAAAAAGAAAAAGAAATTCCTTTAGGTGAAAACCGCAAGGCACCTTTTGGCAATAAAATAGTAAAAACAAAGGATGTATCCGAAGGTGAAAACCTCTTTAAGGCACCTAAGGATGGAGGATTGGAATTTCTTCCCATAACATAGGAAAAGTCAGTGATGCTCATTGAAGACACAGTGGAAGTTAACATAGCCACACCAGAGAATCGCAAAATGATTCTCTTGGCCGCATCATTGTCAGACGAAGAAAAACCTCAATTCAAAGAATTCTTCACAGACAGGAAAGTTAACTTCACATGGTCATATGTTGACATGCCGGGTCTTGATCCAACATTGGTTTTACATCTTCTTCCTCTAATCCCTGGAATCAAGCCAGTCAAACAAAAGTTGCGCAAGATGCATCTACAGATTGCACTACTTGTCAAAGCTGAACTAAAAAAGTTACTGGATGCTGAGTTCATAAGGTCAATAGACTATGCTGATTGGATATCCAATTTTGTCCCTGTTACCAAGCCGAATGGACAAATCCGTATTTGCATGAATTTTAAAGATTTAAACAAAGCTTGCCCAAAGGATGACTTCCCCCTACCAACCATAAACATGATTGTTGACCTCATGGCAGGATATGAGATGCTATCTCTCATGGATGGCTTTTCAGGCTATAACCAAATTCGAATTGCAACAAAGGATCAACATAAAACAACATTAACTTGTCCTTGGAGAACATACTGTTGGAATGTCATGCCTTTTGGCCTAAAGAATGCAGGTGCCATGTACTAGAGGGCTATGACTACAATCTCTTATGACATGATGCATATTTTAATGGAAGATTATGTAGATGACTTATTGGCAAAATATTTGACAAGAAAAGATCATCTCCAAGTCCTAGACAAAATCTTTAGACGGCTTGAGGATTACAAGGTTCGATTGAACCCAAAGAAATGTGTTTTCGGAGTCACTTCAGGCAAGCTACTGGGATACATAGTTTCATGCCGAGGCATTAAGGTTGACCTTGCAAAAGTAAAAGCAATTCTGGACATGCCTCCTCTAAGAGGAATCAGTGAGCTATGAACACTTCAGGGCAGATTGCAGTCTATTCGCCGCTTCATTGCACAGTTGGCTGACAAATGTCAACCATTCCAATATCTACTACACAAAATCATTCCTTTTGTATGGACAAATAAGTAGAACATAGCCTTTGACCAAATTAAAGAATATCTATTAAAAACACCAATGTTAATGCCGCCTATTGAGGGAAAACCATTGATCTTGTATGTCTCCGCAGCAACAAATGCACTGGGGGCATTATTGGCACAAAATGACCATGAAGACAAAGAAAGAGCCATTTATTACATCAGTTTACATTAATTGGATATGAGCTCAATTACACAACCATTGAATGGGCATGCCTGGCAGTTGTCTTTGCAACACAAAAACTAAGACACTATATGCTAAGCCATCAAACACATTTGATAGCAAAGATTGACCCATTAAAATATCTCCTGAGTCGAGTCAGCATTAACCGGTTGTTTGGCAAAATGGGTCATGATCTTGAGCGAGTATGACATATAGTATGTGGAGCACAAGGCTATAAAAGGTCAAGTAATAGCAGATCAACTGGCAGATGCACCAATCCAAGCCACTCATCCATTGGTTACTGATTTTCCTGATGAGTCTATCTTTCACGTAGAACCAACATTACCATGGAAACTATACTTTGATGGATCCCACACCGGTCACGGTTCAGGAGCTGGCATATTATTTATCACACCATAAGGGGATTCAATTCCTAAATCATTTCGAATCGCTTTCCCTTGTACAAATAATATAGCAAAATATGAGGCATTGGTCACAGGTCAAGATAGCAATCAAATGGAAAATTCAGACATTGCTCATATTCATAGATTCTCAATTAGTTATCAATCAAGTGAATGATGAATATGACACAAAAGGTGAGAAGTTGCTTCCCTACAAAAGAATGGTGGATAGTTTCCTAATGTATTTCAAGATGATTGCATTTGAACAAATCCTGAGAACACAGAATAAAGTAGCCGATGCAATGGCTACCATTGGATCTCTCCTCGACATCCCTAAGAATGTGTCACAATTTGAATTCTTAGTGGAACAGCTATTGATGCCTACATACGATATTCCAGAGTGAGAAATGGTGTGTGAGATTGTTGGTCCCAGTTCGCCTTGGAACCAGGACCCATATGACTATCTTAAATCCCAAACCCTCCCACCCAACCTATCCAACAACGAAAGAAAGTCTTTCATCCGAAAAGTGGCTAGACATACCATCGTTAGTGACACCTTATACTGCCATGGCTTTGACAACACCCTTCTTCGCTGTCTCGACACTGATGAAGCCCAAACAACTTTACGAGAAGTACATGAGGGTATATGTGGATCTCATTCGAGTGGTCCAACCTTAGCTAGGAAAGTCACCAGACTTGGGTACTACTAGCCGACTTTGGAAAAATATGCTCTTTAGTTTGTCAGAACATGTTGGAAATGCCAGGTGCACAGTGATCTGATTCATGCACCTGCATAGGAATTGAGACCTATCACTTCTCCATGGCCTTTCACACAATGGGAACTCGACCTCGTGGGTAAAATCCATCCATCCTCTTCCAATGGCCATAAGTTCATAATAACCACCACTGAGTATTTTACTAAGTGGATTGAAGCCGTCCCTCTCACCTACATCATTGGTAAACAAATATCCAAGTTTATCCTAAATTACATCATTTGCCGGTATGGTGTCCCACAATCCATCATCACAGATAATGGCAGTACATTCAAAAATCAGGATGTTCGTGAACTATGTGAGCGTTTCCACATCCAACACCATTTATCCACTCCATATTACCCACAAGGTAACGGCCAAGCTGAGGCATCCAACAAAACAATCCTTCACATTCTGAAGAAGACCGTCAATGACGCTGGCCAAGATTGGCACCTACAACTTAATCTTGCTTTATGGGCCTATCATACTAGCATCCGTACCCCCATTGGAGCCACTCCATTTTCCCTGGTCTATGGATCTGAGGCCATATTATCCATCGAGGTCGAAATTCCTTCTCTCTGAGTCTCTTTGAAAGGAATGATTGATGATGAAGAATACAGACATACTCGCCTACATGAGCTGGAAATGTTACAAGAAAGATGGAAAAATGCCTTAAATCATCTACAGGCATATCAAAATCATCTTTTTCGAAGTTATAATAAAAGAGTCATGGTGAGAAAGTTTGAAATCGGTGACTTGGTTCTCATGCAGAACCCTAGAAATCAAGCAAACTGTGAAAAGCCTGGAAAGTTTGAGGCTAATTGGCTTTGTCCTTATATCATTACTGCCGCATTTGGTTTTGGAGCTTATTAGCTGGCCACACCTGACGGAGAACAACTGACAGAACCTATCAACAACTTGCACCTGAGAAAGTTCTACACATAGCATCAGAGAGCTAGGCTAAAAACCTACAAAATACAAAAAAATTGAAAATAGAAAAAATCGTCCCTTGATGAAAACCTGGCAAACAGGCATCTTGGTGACACCAAAAAATAAAAAATAAAAAATAAAAAAATGGCAAAAATAGTAAAAAGAAATGAATTCATCCAATAGTGAAAACTTGGCAAACAGGCGCATTGGATAAGTACCATGGTGAAAACCTTGCAAACAGGCACCATGCATAGTCGATCGTTGTTTCACCATCTACTGTTACTCAAATCGACCTTAATTCATTTGTCATAATCACAAAGGCCTGACACATTCACGACATCCATCTTAAGTCCTATCAATTCCTACCATGGTTAAGCATCTGGTTGACATCATCCCTTGCATATCCTTGCCTTTTGTCTGCCTATCTCCATATCATTGAACTCGAATATTCCTCGACCTGTCTGGGGGCAAGACCTTTATCATTCAACTGCAGTGGGTACCACACATGATCCTCGATTCTTAAAAAGTCTAGAAAAATCATAAAAAATATGAAAAAGTCCTAAATAGATCATAAAAATCTGAAAAAGTCTTTAAAAGATCATAAAAATCTGAAAAAGTCTTTAAAAGATCATAAAAATCTGAAAAAGTCTTGAAAAAGAGATCTAAAAATTCAAATAGTGTCTTGAGAAAATACAAAAACATCCAAATCAGTGTCAAAATCCCAAAATCAAAGTCAATCTAATCGCCCCAATCGATCATGTCATTTCAATTTTCGTCCTCGTCCGAACTACGTTGTCTCTATGCTTTTGCTACATAGGCAAGATTCATCTTTGAATCCCCGAGACAGTAGGTCAGTCCTTCTAGGTTGTTCAAAAGAAAATCATGTTTCAATCTTTTGTCCTTTGGACAACGTCATTGGTCGTGTTGAACTACGAGGTCTCTGAGTGCACGACGTAAGCAAGGCCATCAATGGATGGACCCCCGAGGCCGCACTAGGTCAGTCCATTAGGGTTCATGGTAACACTTGCACACACAACATACTATCTTCAAATCAAGCAAATCATCTATCAAATCAAGCAAATCTATTTTTCAAATCTAGCATATCTTCTATCAATCTCAAACTATCAATCTATCGACAATCGATTCCATCAACACTTTCAGTCACTTCAACATGTCAGCAATGACATGTAGTCAAAATCATATCAAGACAATTTATCATGGAAAAACTTGGAGTTATTCTTCAAGATGTGTCCTTCTGAAGAGCAACTCTCATCACTTCTTTATGCTTTTGGATGTGTCCTTCCTAAGTATCATCATCATCATCTGGCATTTTGATAGATTCTCCTAACTTCGAGAATCGATCTCCGAGATCTCAATGTCATTCATGATGTGTCCTTCCTGAATTTGATATCTTTCATCATCAACCACACACCTGACATTAAAACACTTAGCAAACACTCGGCAAACTTTTTCTATCTTTTGATAATTATCATGATATTAGTTCCTTATGTCTTAGGAACCATGACGTATCATGATGACTATCCTTGTCTGCTTATCACTCTACTACTAGTTTCTCCAGGATGTCCTGATTTCAGGATTTAGAGAAGCAACGACGTAGTACGATAATTTTTTTTTACTGTTTGTTTCTTTTACTATCAAGTGGCTAGTTTCTCAAGGATATCCTATCATCAGGATTTAGAGAAGTAGCGACGTCTCATGATGGGCTTGGTTTTTTCTGGCGGTTGATCATGATGAAGTAACTAGGGGCAATTGTGTTCCTCACACAAGTCATGATCATCCTTTGTCTTTGACTGTTGATCTACGTGATGGTTTGACCTTGCATGCTATTTATCTATGTCATATCATAGTGTTTGTCGGCTATATTGTTAGGTTTTCAATGGCAGATATCTAAAAGCTAAATGCGGATTTTATCAAATAAACCAGAAGTAAAACACACAGAAAAATAACACAGAGAATTTAATGTGGTTCACCCAATGTGGACTACATCCACCAAACTGCAGCCATCCAATGATATTATTAACTAGTGCAAAACCCTATTACAATATCGCGAATAATCGCCTGTTTCTTATTGTACTGTAACTCTATCCTAAACCCTTTATAAATTAGGGTTATACAAAATCGAGGTTTTTTTCCCTTTTTCAGTAATTTTGTGAAAAAGCAGGTGAGGATACATGAAGAGTGTACAGTATAGAATGATCAATCACCACATACCAACAATCTCCCACTTGGAGATTGATCAGGCTCAACACCTAAACAATCTCCCACTTGGAGACTGAACCTGGACAACACCGCTGCACTTACAGCTCCCACTGGAAATAAGCACCTTGGACCCTGCTGCTTTCTTATACTTTAATTCAACCTTGAAGGCCAACCGAAGCTGAAGAGGAGTTCAACTTCTCCCTTATCACTGCCTTAGTAAACATATCTGCTGGATTTACATACCTGTCCATCCTCCAACACTGACCGAATGAAATGATACCTCAACTGTATGTGTTTGGTTTTAGAGTGCAAGGCAAAATTCTTTGCAAGATGTATAGCACTCTGGCTGTCTGTGAACAAATAATTTTCAGCCTGTTGTTTTCCCAACTCTTCCATGAAAAATTGCATCCATATCATTTCCTTTGTTGCCTCTGTTGCAGCCACATACTCTGCCTCTGTGGTGGATAAAGCAACCACCTTTTGCAATCGAGATATCCAACTTACTGTTGTCCCACCAATGGTAAATACATAACCTATGGTACTCCGCCTGGTATCAATATCCCCTGCCAGATCTGAGTCAACATAGCCTTTTAAATCTGTATTAGAGCCCTCAAAACATAAATGTTTATCTGGTGTACCTCTCAAATACCTGAGAATCCATTTTACTGCATTCCAATGCTCAATTCCTGGATTACTCATATACCGGCTAACAACTCCTATAGCATGTGCAATATCTGGTCTCGTGCATACCATGGCATACATTAAACTACCTACAGCTGAAGCATATGGTACCTTGGACATTTTTTCTTCCTCCTCTTGTGTCTTTGGACACATATCCTTAGTCAATTTTACATGACTGGGCAAAGGTGTGCTGACAGCTTTTGCATTCTCCATATGAAATCTCTGCAACACCTTTTTAACATAATCAGCTTGAGATAAAAACAATTTCCTATTTTTCCTATCTCTTGTAATCTTCATACCAAGGATTTGTTTTGCTGCCCCCAAATCCTTCATAGCAAATGAATTTGCTAACTGTTGTTTTAACTCCTTTATGTGATCCATGTTAGACCCCGCTACAAGCATATCATCAACATATAAACATAAAATAATGTAGCTATCTTCACCTAGCATCTTAAAATAAACACAATGGTCTGAATTACACCTATTGTAACCTTGCTCATCCATAAAACTATCAAATTTAAGATACCATTGTCAAGGTGCTTGCTTCAAGCCATATAAGCTTTTCTTCAATCTGCACACTAGTTTCTCCTTACCTTTGACCTCAAATCCTTGTGGTTGTTCCATATAAATTTCCTCTTCCAAATCACCATGGAGAAAGATAGTTTTAACATCAAGCTGTTCTAAATGCAAATCTTCAACAACCACAATACTTAACACAGTACGAATAGAGGTCATTTTAACAACTAGAGAAAATATTTCATCAAAATCAATACCTTGTTTTTGTGCAAATCCCTTTACAACTAATCTGGATTTAAATCTTTTCTTACCTCCATCCTCCTCTTTCATCCTATAAACCCATTTGTTTGCTAAAGCCTTTTTACCTGCAGGCAACTTGCATAATTCCCAAGTCTGATTTTTCAGCAAGGAGTCCATTTCTTCTTCCATTCCATGCTCCCACTGAACCTTGGTATCCACCTGGATAGCTTCATGACAACATTCTGGTTCACCAGCATCAGTTAATAGAATAGAGTACAAAGAGGGAGAAAATCTTTCTGGAGGTCTACTTAACCTTGAAGATCGCCTAACATTCGCTGGAGTTTGTGGTATTTCTTGTTGCTGTTGTTGCGGAGCATGAGGAACCACTGGAACATTGTTGTTTGTAATATCATCCAACACTACATAATCCTGTTCTTTCTTCTCATGCTACTGCAATAGATCTTTGTACAACATTTTCTCATTGAATATGACATCCCTGCTTCTCACAATTTTCTTATTTTCAAAATCCCAAAGCCTATAACCAAATTCATCTATGCCATATCCAACACTTGCACGCTATTGATCTATGTCATATCATAGTGTTTGTTGGCTATCATGATATTTTCACCCAATGATGATTAAAGAGCAACTAGGATAGCAGTATAGCAAAGCTTTGAAGGATTTTCATTTCTGCACTAACATGCATATCTTTCTTCGCACTAACATCCATATTTCATCTTCTCTTCTCTAGTTCGTTGATGATATCTTGTGACATACAAAAAAAAGTTGTATACATAATGGCATGAGAATTTCATATTCACATCTGCATAAATCAAATACCATAATCCACATTGCATAACGCTATCATTTACATTCATCCATATTACATTATAAAACCATCATTTGCATCGACATATAAACATCATAAATAAACATTTACACCAGCATATAGAAATCACATCATCATCACATTAATGCATACATATCCACATCCATAATTACATTCATAAACATGAGCATAATATCCATACATCTCATAGCATCATAAAAATATAACATAAGCACCTCATAAAGCATTAGAATACCATAACACATAACACCATATAGGCCACATCCAAAACTGCATCGCATATATATATACTCTCAAAAACATGTAATGTCACAGGATAAAGTCATATGATATCCCAAAAATAGAGCTCGCAGGCTCGAATATCAAAATATACATGTGTCTAAAAGCAAGTCCTAAGATGGCCCTCCTCCGTCCCGTGGAGGTGAACTGTGAGGTGGCTGTTCCTAAACAACCACGTGGAATGTGACTTGAATGGGAGGGGTGTCCTGCGTCTGACTCTGTGATCCTGAGGGATCGATAACGGGAGGCTGGCTCTGCTCTGTCTGTTGCCTTGAAGACACTGATCTATGACCATGCTCTGATTGGTGACTGTGCCCTGACGAGTGCCTGTGAGAGCTATGTGACCTGTGACCCGAAGATTGCCTTGATGTAGTAGACCCCCCAGCATTGGTATGACTACTGTTGTGAGACATACTACTGTGTGTCTGGCTGCCACTACCTGTCCTGCTATAGGATCGAGACAACCCTGGGTCTCATCTATCTGGTGGAACAACCTACTCATATAACACCCTGTATCGGCCCCTGCTCTCTGCCATCCTGACTAACTCTCGAGCCATATCTGCTGTCGGTCCAGAGCACAACTCTGCAAACTCGGTGACCCATCAATCTGACTCCTGCCGCCGAAGAATGGCCTGATCTCTCTCCATCCGAGTGACCTCTAGCTCCACTACCAAGGCCTTGTTCTGAGACAAGGCCGCATCTAGTCTGCTCTGTAGATCTGCAATCCATTGATCAATGGTAGAATCCGTGGGAAAAATGGGTGATCTGTCACCCTCATCATCTCTAGATATCATGCGCTGTCGGAGTCACTGATCTGCCTCCTCCTCCTCCTCATGTCTCTCCCCCTCAGCCTGGACCTCCTCCACATCTATGTCAAGAGGATGTCCCCCAACAAGTGGATCTGCCTCTACTCACTCCTCCGCCGCCACCTCTACCTCTACTCTCTCCTCCGCCACCACCTCTACCTCCTCCTCATAAACCACCTCCACCTCCTCCCCACCTCCTCTAGCCTCCTTTACCCTTGTGTTTGGCTCTCTCTCCTCCCCCTCCTCCCAAATGGGTGACAACGGTACACCACCTACTCTCTGCCTGACTCTCCTGGGCTGCCTCCACCCTCGATCATCTCTCCTCCTCTTGGCACCCCTTCCATCTCTCCCACCTCCTCCATCGCCACCTCCTCTGTCACCCCCTCCACTTCCCCCACCTCCTCCATCTCCTCCATCTCTACCTCCTCCTCCCCTGCCACCATCTCTACCCTCGGCACCTCTGCCATCCCTCCTTGCATCTCTACCACCCCAACCTCTCCGCAGAATCCGTGGAATGACGGACCTCTAATCTATAGGTGGCAGACCATCGAGATTTGTCAAAGGGATGGGCCTGTGAACCTGCCACCAGGTGTCAAACTCGGTAGACGTCCCTGGATTTGCCAAACCCCCTCTCCATGCCCATTGAATTGCCACCAAGCTATCTGCCTACTGCTCTGCCACTGTCACTGATATGGGCGTCCCCCACATGGTCTCCCTGGAAGACCAAGCATACTCTGCTGTGCCTACTAGCACAACCTGCTGCTCACCAAATTGTCGTAGTACTTGCTGGGGCAGGCACATCTCAATGATCCGCTAAGTTTGAACGATACAGCCGATCAAATACCTGAACTATCTGCAAAAGGACAGGTGGCCATCCTCATCTGACCACTGAGCATAATCTTTGTAGGGTCTCTAAACAAAACTGATCATCGTTTCTATCCGATGATGCCAGTACCCTGTATCTCCCATGTGAGTTTGACTAACTGATCTTGCGTATAGGTAAACATAGGGCATCCCATCACCTAGCTGCTGAATCTACACCGGTGGTCGAAACACAGGAATGCACTCCCATACCCAGATCATCAAGAGGATAGTACCACAATTGATACTGTTCTCCTAGTGATAGACGACCTCGTGTAACTGGTGGTATAGCATGGCCAACAATAATGGCCCCCAAGCGAAAACAGTCCCCTGTAATCTCATGCGAACAAGAACATCTCCCCATCCAATAGGAAACCCGTGACCATGATGATATGGGATCAGTAATCCGACGATCAAGGTCATGAGCATGGCATCGAACCTGAGAAATCGGTCGGCTACAAAGTCCTAGCCGATCTCATAACCATCGAGGACAAATTGGGCACCATCGACACCCTCATATCTCTTTGTTAGGACCTGTCGCCCTCAGTGTGGATCATAGACCACCCTCTCTCCACTAATCGAAATCCAGAGAATACGGTACACGTCCTCCAACGTCACTGTCCCCTCTCCAGTAGGTAGGTGAAATGAGTAGGTCTTAGAATGCCACCTCTTGCAAAGAGCTGTCAACAAACCTCTGTTTGCCTGAATAACGGGCATGTAAGTAACATGGTATAGGCCTAGGGCCATCAATTGCTGTCTCTGTCTATCATTGAGATGATCTTTGAAAGCATAGGTCACTGGTGAGAACTCTCATGTGTAAATAGGCACCAACCGACTCTGCACAAGGAAAGGCCAAGGATTAGCACATATTGAGCAACATTACAGAAAATTTTACTACTACTGGCAAGTCAAGGGTACATAAAAGTTAATCTCGGCAAAAGTCAACTTTAGTCAATGACAATTACATCACATTGACCACAAATGCGTCACAACCAACCAATTGCTACTCGACGCATAGAAAATGCATAGCAATAAGTCAAATGCGTCATTCTAAATAGCATATGCGCGATCTGACAATGAATGCGTCATTCGGCTTGTCAATTGCATCACAAATTTTCAAATGCATCACAAATTTATCAAATGCGTCACAAATTTATCGAATGCGTGACAAATCTGTCAATTGCGTCGCAAAATAGCGATTGCGTCGTTGACCCTCGTAGATGCGCAAACACACAAAAAACCTAGTCTACCCATTTCACTTGCATCGTGACGCAATCAAATGCGGCGAACGCAAATGCGTTTGCGGCTTATGCGACAACACTTGCATCGCACCGCATTTGTTTTTCCCCCCATTAAACCCTCATAAATGCATAAAAATCAAAATTTGACAAGTTGGATATGGCACTTACCGGTGCCTCTGCGCCCTCGGGTCATCAGAATGTACGCTTGCGGTATCCATGGTGTGTAGTCGTAGGAATCACCATCGTCTCTCTGAGCTTCGGTTTCTGAATTCTATATATGACAAATGAGAAAAAGACATTTGGATTGACCTTTTCAACCTATTTATAGGCTGAAAATTAGGGTTTTGACCTAGTAGGTTCTTCTGGAGGCTCTTTTGACCACTTTTGACAGGCATTTTGGCTAGCTTAGCGTCCTCCATTTTCGAAATCATTCGCACCGTTACTTATCTGGTCATTAGTTTGACTAGTCGGTATATTTTCCAAATTTTTTCTGACCCAGGGTCGAAAATCAAAAATTTTCTCGAGGAGGCATAGGCACTCCGTACCGCCACTGGGGCATATTCTGGACTTGTTTTCTTTGCCACAATGCGACAAACTGCATTATGACAAAGAGGGGCAAATGTAGACACCTAAAAATGACCTAGGCTTGCGAGAACTATTTTACCACATTTCGTCATGACATGATTATAACATTTTAATTATGTTTCTAACCCACATTCAACTATTAATTAAATAATTTATTATTATTTAATTAATTCATAATCTCTCATTCTTCATAATTATTAAATAAATAAATCTTATTTATTTATCTAATATGTCACTAATTATCAAAGTCTTCTCGCAATTAAATAAAATCTTATTTATTTAATTAATCCTTATCATTAATGTCCTCCTGATTATTAAATAAATATATTTAAAATATATCTCTAATTTCTAAATCCTCTTAATTAAATAAATTAAATAAATTTATTTAATTAATTAACTAATTCTTCTAAGTTAAATAATTATTTTAATTATTTAATTATGGCATGTGACTTTGGTATTTTTAAATAAAACAAATCATTTTAAAATATCTCACATACTTAACTGATTCTTCATTTAGTAATTAATTTCAAAAATCAATTACTTCTTATCTCACAAAATCCCTATTTTGAATTAATTTAATTCAAAATAGAATTTATTCTTCTACAAATCAAGTAATTTCTAAAATCCCATCCTCTTGTCTTCTGATTTTTACTAATTTCATCTCCACTGTCACATTCAGTTTTGATTTAATTCATTTAATTAAATCTTATTCACACATATGGGTATTTTTCCCTAACCCTAATTGAGAGTTGTCTTATTGAATCTTGACCTTTGATTCTAGGGCATTCCTTAAGGATCTCATCTTGTTCGTCCGTTCAAGATTGCATTTTCTATAAAATGACAATCTTGATCTCATTTTCGGATCCATGATCAATCATTGCTTAATTTATTCTTACTATAGGCATTTCATTTCTTATCTTTGAGCTTATTACTACTTGCATATTAGGATTGAGTTTCTAGTTGCATAGTTTAGTAATTTAAATCCTTCAAAGGCATTGCTAGGGCTAAGCATAGATAATTTGCTCGTAAATCTGAGGGTATTATTATCACAACAATTTTAAGAAGGTACAATGGAAGTGAAGCATGGAGGAGAGAAGACATGGGTGAGATCAATCTAGTTTATTTCTTTTCTCATTTATTCTCTATTGTATTCCATTGTTATATGATCTAATATGCAGGATTTTATAATGTTCAACTAACAATTTTGTGTTGCAGAAATTCATATGTTACATTTTGTTAATATAAAAAATCTTTCAAGGTTTCGTTATCTGAAGCCATAGTAGAGAAAATTGAAACATGCCTCCTAAAAGAAAATGATCAGAAGTAAAAGAAAGTTGGCCTAAAATTAAAGATGAAGAACCTAAAGTAAAGAAGAAAGCACTCCATCCTAAAACAAAACAATTAGAAGTAAAAAAATGTCAACCTAAAATTAAAGATGAAGAACCTAAGGTAAAAAAGAGACCACTCCATCGGTCCATATTAGATATACTTCTAGGGTCTACTAAAGAGGATAATAAGAAGTTTCTCATGGACACCACACAAAGTTGTAGGGATGCCCTCATTTCCAAATCTGGATGGGACCTATAGACATCTAAATTTGAACACTTGCACATGATCAAAATAGTCTACTCTATTTGTCTATTTCATTAATAATGACTAAATAATTTATTTAATCAATATTTCATTTTCTGCCTAAGGTTCTTAAAGTATGTAATTGAATAATTGAATAGTTTACCTTACACCTTTTCTTCTCTAAATTAAATAAATATATCAATTTATTTAATTTAGTCACTTGAACTTATTAAATTAATTAATCCATTATTAGGATGTGCACCACTTAATCCAGATTAGTGTCACATCCTCCATAATCTCTCGCTCGCTTCTAATTTTTCATTAATTATCCTAATCCTGTGTTTGCACAACCTTAATAAAGGTCATTAGCCACATTTAACATGTCTTTTTTAGTCAACATTTTCATTTTCCTTTCTTAGCTTTGACCCTCTTTCCCATGTGAATTTTTAATTCACATTTTATCCTTCCAAGACTTACCTTATCCTCATGCAAATTCTAGAACATTTGACTTGTCACTTTACATGTGCCAAAAATTTCTAGAAAATTAGATTTGTCACATCACTCACATGTGGAAAATTCCCACCCTTTTGGAAACACTCTCTTATCCATTAGATTATCTCAAACATGTGAATTTTTAATTCACATTTATTTCTCCAACCACCTTCTCATTCCCCATGGAGATTCTTGAGGAGTTCTAAAATTCTTCAAGTGTCTTTTTCATTCTCATTTGGGGACAAGAAGTTCCTTTTTGAAGAAATCTTCTCATCTCCCAAGGTACTTACAAGGTACTTGTCCTTCCTCCACATCATGTACCTTCCTTCCACCTCACTTCCACATCATCTCATCCTAGGCCATATCACATTCCGCATGTCAAAATGTGAGGGTTTGTGAGTCCTCAACTCACCATAGCCCTCCATTTTGGCCTTATTGGTTTAATCTCAACCGTTGAATTCTCTAGAGAATTCAAATTTCTCTATAAATACCCCCCTCTCTTCTCTCATTTACAACACTTAGCTATTTGCATCCTTATGCTACCAATTTGATTACTCAACTTGCAAGCATATTTCCTCATCTAATCAAGTCATTTAGCTATTACAATTTGCATTTTATCATATTGTTCATCTTGCATCTAGCCATATTCATAGCCATCCAAGGAGCACACAAGCTTTCAAACATCAAGGGCCAACCAAGGGATTCAATAGCACAAAGGTATAATCATTTGCAATCTTTATTTCATCTATCTTTCTTTGTGTTATCATTCCTTAGGCTAATCTTGAGGTGTATCTTTTGTGTTCTTCCATTAGTGCATAATAGTTTTTTTGCATCTTTAGGATAGACATTTAGGGATCACATTTTTGGCATGCCCGGTGGGACACACAAAAGGGTTCTTTCATTTCATGTTTGTTGTTGTTAAGATTGTTTGCAGGTACAGGTTGTAGAGGGGCAGATACGCCCTCCAATTTACTGCAGAGGGGCAGATATGCCCTAGTTTACATTTTGTTTGCTAATAGTTTACTACAGAGGGGCGGATACGTCCTAGTTTACATTCTGTTTGCTGACATTTTACTGTAGAGGGGCGGATATGCCCTAGTTTACATTTTTTTTGCTAATAGTTTACTGCAGAGGGGTGGATACGCCCTAGTTTATATTCTGTTTGCTAACAATTTACTGTAGAGGGGTGGATATGCCCTAGTTTACATTTTGTTTTCTAATAGTTTACTGTAGAGGGGTGGATTTGCCCTAATTTGAACATTGTTTTTAATATTTGACTGCAGTGGGGTAGATTTGCCCTAATTTGAACATTGTTTTTGACATTTGACTGCAGTGGGGCGGATTTTCCCTAATTTGAACTTTGTTTCTGATATTTGATTGTAGAGGGGTGGATTTGCCCTGATTTTGAACACTATTTATGATATTTTACTATAGAGGGGTGGATTTGTCCTAATTTTGAACACTGTTTTTCACATTTTATTGCAGAGGGGCGAATTTGCCCTAATTTGAACACTGTTTCTGACATTTGATTTGCACTAGGGTGGATTTTCCCTATTTTTCATGTTGTTTTATATCAGTTTACTGCAGAGGGGGGGATTTGCTCTAATTTGAACACTATTTCTAACATTTGACTGCATTGGGCGGATTTGCCCTATTTTTCATGTTGTTTTCTAACAGTTTACTACAAAGGGGTGGATTTGCTCTAATTTGAATATTGTTTCTGAGATTTGATTGCACTGGGGCGGATTTTCCCTATTTTTCATGTTGTTTTCTAATAGTTTACTGTAGAGGGGCAGATTTGCCCTAATTTAAACATTGTTTTTGATATTTGACTGCAGAAGGGTGGATTTACCCTAATTTGAACATTGTTTCTAACATTTGATCACAGAGGGGCATATTTTCTCTAATTTAAACATTGTTTTTGACATTTGACCATAGTGGGGCGGATTTGCCCTGATTTTGAACATTGTTTTTGACATTTGACTATAGTGGGGTAGATTTTCCCTAATTTGAACACTGTTTCTGACATTTTACTATAGAGGGGTAGATTTTCCTTGATTTGAACACTATTTCTGATATTTTACTGCAGAGGGGCGGATTTTCCCTAAACATCACATTTTGGAAGGTAAAATTTGTCTCAATTTTTTGTTGTTTTGAGGTTTTAACCCCCTAACCTTGTTTGTTTGTGGGTATAATTGGATTTTTTGCTAATATTTTATAGCATAATTTTGTAATTAACAAAGAACGAAGGATAAAACAACTAACATTTGCTTGCAGGGCCATCCGTTTGTTCAAATTTTAAAAGTTTCCATCATTGTTTTAATTTAGGCACATAGTTTAATTAGGGGAAAGTAAAAATTATTGCTTGTTGTTTCTATTTTTGTGTCACCCAAGGGGGCACTAGTTTATTTTTTCTTTCCCCTTGCACTTCGTGTGAGCTTGGAGAGTAGTTGGAAATGATTAGTGCCTTCTTTTTGAATAGGAATACTCCTATCTGATTGACGAGTCAAAGTCCATCACACTAGGTACAACGCCATCCTGGTCCTTTATACCTTGATGCATCGTACCTATGTGTGTTATCAAACATAACATAATTGACACCTTAAAAGTCCCAACTCCTGGCAATGCAAATCACCATCATTTGAACTAACTATTTAATTCTAAATTCTCCTATCTTCCTTCCACACTAACACGGTGTCATGATAGTAATCAAAACATAACCAAGGCATACACTCTGCATCTACATAATCATTAGCATATTGCATCATATCATTATCTTAAGTTAGGAAGAATAATATAAATCTGTTATTCTAAGCATCTTAAGAAATCATTACACCATACATAATATTTTGCATCCATTACCATTTACATACATCACATCACTAAAACATGAAAAATATACAAAAAAAATGCATGCATACATCATAGGAACATCTCATAGCATGATAATAAAAAATTGCATATCATAAATTTGCATCATACATCTCATAAAAAGGCGAACCATCTCATATATATCATCAAAAATACACTGTTATGATACAAATCGGATCAAGTGTACATCGAATACATGGTACAATAAGGAAAAAATATTGCAGCCCGTAAATCAAAAAAGTACAAAACTGTCTCTAGCCTTGTTGGCTGCTGCCATCCCTTACTTGCCTGTCACCGTGATCCTCTTTCAACCACCTCCTTGTCTACTGGGAAAAATCTGGCACTCTACCTGCTGATGGCACTGCCTATTGGTAGTGCTGCCGATAATACTCGACCTCTCTGATAACCTCTCTGTACTCCCGAATGTCAATGATTGGCCCCAGGATGTGGAGACTGTGCTCTCTAGCTGTCTCCAGTGGCCAATCTCTTGATCCCTCTTGGATCTTGCCTAATCTCTCTCAGCTGTAATTGTAATAACCTGCTACCGGGCCTCATCTCGCTCTACTTTCAAAACCTATACCTGGCTCTGCAGCTATTGAATCAGTGTATCTTGAGGATCTAGCTGTCACACTAGCTGTGCTAATGGTTGATGCTATGGTGCCACTTGGGGCTACCCATCCACTCTTGCTACCTATTGTGTCAGGTCTCTCGGAGGTGATTGCTGAGGAGGTGGTACACCTCCTCGACCTCTGCCTGCTGCCTTGCGTCTAGCCCTCTGACGTGGAAGCACTGTCCTAGGAACTATCAATCTCAGAGGAGGTCAAAACCATGCCCTGTATGTTGGAGTCACCCCTGTGTCTGATGGCCCCTGATCATATGGCCACAGCTAGGCCACTAACTGTCTAAATGAAGACACTGCCTCCTCTGCTGGAATCGGCTGCCCCCATGTTGTTTCCTTTGTCGTACGGGTAAAGAGGGCCATGTACTGATCATCGGGTATGTCGTGCACCTCACCAAACTGCCTGGCCACCTTGTTGGGAAGGTACCTCTCTACCATGGAGTGCTCTCGGCCCTACATAAATCTGTCCTAACGAGCAAAGAAGAGCTGTTGTGCATTATCATACCAAGACCTATACTTATCCATGGCCTCCATATGAACACTGTCATCTCATCCAAAACTCGCCGCTAGTGTGCTATACCATCTATACCCATGTGGGAAAAATGAATCTCTGCCCCGCCGTACCGCAACACAATTGGATCATGAATATCTATAACAACTACTGTCACAATTGGGTGAAGCACTAGGATCCACTCCCATGCCCAAATGTGTAGAAGAGTCAATCCAGCCCCAAGAGCCTGACCATCCAAAAAGGAAAACTCATGCAAATCTCGGTACAAAGAGGCCAATAGTACTGGCGCCTAAGCAAAACACTCTTAGTAACCGCACATCCGCTGCCACACCAATCCCCAACCTAGACTGAAATATTGGCCATGCCGATCAGGAGCTACGAGACCAGAAATAATCCCAACCACAATCAACCTGTAGGTAGGAGCAATACCCCAGTATCACTCCAAGTCTATCTGACCATCACAAAGGACAAGCTTAGTAATGCCCATAACATCAAAGCAGGCATCCCTCCCCTCCTCTAGATCGTAGATCACTCGGGCTCCATGAATGGGTAGTCGTAGGATGCGCTAGACATCCTCAAGAGTAATGGTGGCCTCGCCAGTAGGAAGATGAAACAATGACGTCTCGCTGTGCCACCGCTCGACCAAGGCATGCATCATACCCAAATGTGCCCGAACAGCAGGGACATATGCAATGTGCCATAGCCTAAGAATCCCAAGCTATTCCTGGAGTTATACATGCATACCCTATAATCTCTCAAGTTCTGGCCATCGGTGCTCCCTCGAATGAATGAGATCATGACTCTCTTGCGCAAGGAAAGAAGCCACGTCAGTTTCCCTAAAGAAAATCTGCTACTTGTAACACCTTTCTCCTTCGAAACAGAAAAAGCGGTGCTGGTCTCAAAAGTGGCAAAGTTTGTAATGTGCCAAACTATGCCGCGTGGTAGACTTTAGCACACAATTTTGGCAAACTGCACCGCGCCACGCTATTTGTGCAGGTGACCGAGTTTGGTGACCGAAACCCTAAAATCCTAAACTGCACCGCATGGCGCTCTATGCATAAGCGGCCCTATACAGGACCGCACAACCCCGAATCTGTTGTTTCCATGGTGCTATATCGCGCTGTGCCGCCTAGACCGAACCTAAGCTGTAATTAATGCACAAATAACGAGGAAATCAAAAGTCGGATAGGGGTACACCCATACGTCCCACTCACCTTTCATAATCCTGCCGGTTCATCTCCATTCCATGCTACACCAACATGTCAATCAAACATACAAACTTCTCTACCACAAGGAGAAGGCGGTTTGTTTGGAACAACCAGAGTTGGTGATCCTTTTTCTTTCTAGGGAAGCATACTATCTCTTCCCCCATTTCCGTTCACAACCACATCACCTCTCGGATTGGGTTTTCCTCCCCTAAACATCGATAGCTTCTTAGAACTGGGCAATGTGAATATCACATCAAATTCCCTCTTTTTTCCTGTAACATCCCAACAGAAAATCATGACCATTCAAACCACCATGACAAATACATCAATCGGTCCTCAAGTATCCCAAAGCATACCTTCTCAAGCACCAAGCATTTCAACCACTCCTCCAGCAACCCAAATCCTTATCACCACCATAACCCTTTCACCTATCACAATGATTGGTGCCATCCCCATTTCACCACCAATCCCACCAAAAGCCAATATGGAAAATTCATTCACCACTCTAATCCAAACCATTCAAAAGGCCAACCAACAAAGAGTACTTAAGCAAAAGCAGTAAGCTCAAGCTCAAGCACAAGCGCAAGCTCAAGAACAAGCTCAAGCACAAGCTCAAGCACAAGCTCAAGCTCAAGCACAAGCACAAGCCCAAGCACAAGCCCAAGCACAAGCGCAAGCCTAGAAACAGGCGTAAGCACAGTACCAAGCACAACTGCAAGCAATCCATCTGCAAGCATACTAACAAGCCTTGCAAGACTTTTAGGCACAACAACAAGCCAAAAAACAAGATTTGTTGGCACAACAACAGCTCGACCAACAACAAGATTTGTTGGTGCAACAAAATCTAGACCAACAACAAGATTTTTTAGCGCAACAACAACTTGACCAACAACAGGCTTCATGGGAACAACAATAGATGGACAAACAAAAAGCATTGTTGGAACAACAGCAGCAGGATCAACAACAAGTGTTGTTGACACAAATTCAAGCATACCAGCAAGCCTTGAATGCACAACAAAGCTTGAAGCAAACACCCACCAATACTCTTCTCACCCATCAAACACCTCAAAACACATTCATTCCCCCACCCGATCCAAACAAAGATGTCGCAACACAAATCAAACTGCTCTCGCAACAAGTGTTGGATTTACAAGCAGGAAAAACAACAAGAACACTGAGCAACTTGTGCCCTTATTCTTTTGACATAAGTGTCACCATGGTACCATTCCCAAAAGGATTCAAGATCCCCAAATTTGACAAGTATAATGGAATGGGAAACCCTGAAAACCACGTCAGGGAATTTCAGGTGCATTGCATGGAAGTTGCATACGATGACATGTATCTAATGCGACTGTTCCCCTGAAGTCTGACTGGTCCAGCTATGGAATGGTTTCCTCACCTACCCACGAGCATTAAAACATTCAAGGAAGTCGTGGAAGCTTTCTTTAAGAATTATGATTTTAACATGGGTGCGGATGTTAGTTTGGAAGAACTATCAACACTTAAACAAAGAAAAGGAGAGTTGTTCGCATCCTTCTTGCAAAGATGGTGATCCAAGGCCAATCACAGCAAGTGGACCATGCCAGAAGAACAAAAAGTTTGCACCATCATATCCAATCTAGATGAAAACTTGGCGTTCTACTTGAAAATGTAATGCATCACATCATACGATCAACTGATCCCAAAGGCACTCAATATCAAAAGATCCCTTACTGCATGAGGAGGTGCATCAAGATTCACTCCACCACAAGATAACCGCCTATTTAACAGCTATAATGATAAGCCTTGAACATGGTTGAGGAATAAAAATATCATGAACGACGACATGGTCAATGCTAAAATGGTCATTAGTGCCCCTAAGAAAAACATCCAAACCCATCATCAATCACAAAATCATAATCACAACGTATAGACTAATGCGGTCATAGCACAACAATAAACCCCTCTCACCAACCAAATCAACAATATGAAAAATCAAGGAAGACCACCTCCCAGAGGCAAGTATCCCCCTAAGAGGAAGTTCATGGCTCTTGGGGAATCTATCGAGTCTATAATGAAGAAGCTAGTCAAAGAGAATCTAATCAAAGTCTCTAACTTTGAGAAATATGTGAAACCCATGACCAAGCCACCATGGTATAACAAGAACCTCCTTTGTGATTTTCATAAGGTCAAAGGACATATCACCGCCAATTGCATGAGGCTAAAGAACATCATCCAAGACCTCATTGAGGATAAGATTATCAATATCGAGCAACCAACCAGAAACCAAGACTTGAAGATATACATGAATCCGATGCTAAACCACAACCAAGGAAACAATCAAGGAAATAATCAAGGGAACAATAGAGGCAAGCAAAAATATGCTAGCGCTAATCTAGTGTATGAAGAGATAGTTGGATATGTTGATGAAATAGTCACAGTCATAAATATCAAAGGAGCCAATAACAAATTTGGAGTCACCACACGTGGCAGAAAGGTGACCATTGCGAGGGCACCAACTAAGACCGCCATCTCTAAAGCCATCCCCTATGACTACAATGTCATTGACTAGCTAAAGAGAACCCCCACCCAAATTTCCATCATGGAACTATTGAAAATTTCTGCCACCCATAGGAAGATCCTTGATGAAACATTAGTTGCGTCCACCATCTCCGCCACCCTTGACATAGAAATTTTAGGCTATGGTGGGTAAAATCGTTACCCCAAATCTCCTTACATTATCTGACCAAGACTTCCCACTGCAACCGTATCATAACCACGCACTCCACCAACAAGTGCTCATCCATAAAAAGAAAGTCAAAAGAGTCTTGGTAGATGGAGGTGCAAGCCTTAACATTTTCTCTCTTAAACTTATAAAGAAATTGGGATTCACCAAGGATTCCATTAACAAGAATAAGAGCATCACAATAAGGGCGTATGATGATCAAGAAAGAGTGTCTCAAGGCACTATCAAAATCCCCATCCAAGTGGGATTGGAAACTATGGAGACCACATGTCAGGTCCTCGACCTAGACTTACCATATAACATCCTCCTTGGACATCCATGGATCCATGGAATGAAAGCGATAGCCTCGACATATCACTAGTGTATGAAATTCATGCACCAAAATGAGGAGGTCACTATACATGGGGATCCTAAACCATTTTCTTACTGCAAAAACTTGGAAGCCAAGTTTTATAAAATCCCCCAAGTACCAAAAAGTGATGAAGGCCCATCCACTTCATACATCGACCCAACCAATCTCGCTTCCACTTCTGTGACAGAGACACCCGCCATTCCTAACATATCCGACATCAAGAACATGATCTAGGACAATGGATGCGGTGACTACATAATGAAAAGGAATGCATTTTTTGTAGGAGAGTTACCACAATCTCCCAGGTCACATGGACAACCCCAGCCAGCTGAAACACCTGTCCACACTATTAGGGCAAACCCTTATGGATTCCGTCATTGGGGGGATCTCACTCGAGAAAATGTGGATGAGGGAGACATCTCAAATACATTATATGAAGATGAAAGGCCCATCCCCACCCTACCCATGGATGAAACTAACAGAGGATTGCAAATGATTTTTGGTATGGGCTATAATAGGAATGAAAGCCTTGGAAGAAACGGTGATGGACGGCTGGAGCCCATCATTGTAGAAAGAAGAATGCAAAACCTTGGCATTGTGTATACTCCTCTGAGTATAACCGTACGTGGCAGAGGTAATCGCAGTAGGATAGTCAGGAACTCTCCTCAAGTGTCAACAACTACCCTTAGACCACCTATTTGCCTAGGCATCCCTCTAGACAATTTTATCTTTGACGTCACTGATGTTTGCGCCAGTAGTGATGATGATGACACCATAGCTAACCTTCCCAAGCTCTTTGAGGATTCCACCCTACTAATGATTAGTGCTTCACCCATTGAGTCAAACCAACAAACCTACCAAATCACCTTAGTACACTCACAACTCATCAATCACGACCAACAAGGACCGCCAATTCTAGACTCATTCAAAAATGATGAGGAATTCTTAGAATTCATGGGACTAAGGGATACAATCCCATGTGGAGATCACAAAGCAGGCTTCAACATCACATTGGACACCCAAGCATATTTTGGGGATACGATTGAATCATTTAGTCGCAAAAGGAAAATATCGAGAATAAGCTCGCGGTTATTGAGCGAAAACCACACTGTGGCGCTTTCTAATCACAAAACAGTAAAAATAAAGGATGCATCCAATGGTGAAAACCTCTCTGAGGCATTGGAGGATGAAGGATTCAATATCCCCCCTACTACTCTACATCAGGAAAAATCAGCGGTCCTAGCAGAGCAGTGCAATCCTGTCAACTTGGGAACAAAGACAGAACCACAAATCACATTCTATGCTCAAACACTTCAGACAGAGGAATAAGAATTGTTGGCTGCATTCTTAAGAGAAAGAAAGAAAAACTTTGCATGGACCTATGCTGACATGCTAGGTCTAGATCCTGAAGTAGTAGTTCATCATTTGGCTATTTACCCTGGAGCGAAGCCAGTCAGACAGAAGTTAAGAAAAATGCACCCACAGATAGCTCTGCTCGTGAAGTTAGAATTACAGAAACTCTTAGACGCTGGCTTCATACGACCAATTGACTATCCAGAATGGGTATCTAATCTTGCGCCAGTCTCAAAACCAAATGGGGGCATCCGCATCTGCATGGACTTTAGAGATCTAAACAAAGCATGTCCTAAGGATGATTTTCCACTACCCAACATTGATATGATAGTGGATATGACGGCCGAACATGAGATGCTATCATTGATGGATGGCTTCTTGGGATATAACCAAATAATGATAGCAAAGGAAGACCAACATAAGACAACCTTTACATGTCCTTGGGGAACCTAGTGCTGGAATGTGATGCCATTTGGGCTAAAGAATGCAGGAGCTACATACTAAAGAGCCATGACATTGATCTTTCATGACATGATCCACAAAACTGTCAAAGATTATGTGGATGGCATATTGGCTAAATCAAAGAAAAGGCAGGATCACATAGTGACCTTAAGTGCAATATTTGATAGGCTGGAAAAATACAAGGTGAGACTCAACCCAAAGAAATGTGTCTTTGGGGTACAATCAGGAAAGTTGTTGGGGTACATAGTTTCAATGAGAGGGATAGAAGTGGATCCCACAAAGGTAAAATAAATCCTTGATATGAGAGCGCCAAGAACACTAAAGCAACTCAAAGGATTACAAGGTAGACTCCAATCCATCTGGAGATTCATAGCACAACTAGCAGATAAACAGATCACCTATTCATAGCTGCTCCACAAGGGAGTAGCATTCAGGTGGGATGACAAGTACGAACAAGAATTCAAAAAAATCAAAGAACATCTACTTACACCACCTATGTTGATGCCACCGATCGTAGGGAAACCATTGATTCTATACATCTCAGCAACGATAGCCGCCCTTGGTGCCCTTTTAACCCAACATGATGAAAAGGGAACCGAGCGGTTGATTTACTATATTAGCAGAACAATGGTGGGGCACAAGCTCAACGACACATCAATAGAAAAAGCTTGCCTAGCAGTGGTATTTGCAGCCCATAAATTTAGACACTACATGCTAGCTCATCAAGTTAAGCTAATTTCCAAGATAGACCCCCTCAAGTATCTATTGTCAAAAGCAATGCTTACAGATAGAATGGCTAAATGGGTTATGATACTATATGTGCACGATATTGAGTATGTAGAGAGAAAGGCAATCAAAGGACAAGTCATTGCAGATCAGCTAGCAGAGGCACCAAGATATGAAGACAACCCGCTCATATCAAATTTTTTAGATGAGTCCCTTTTCAATCTCGGTGCAGCCAATCATGGGAAACTATACTTTGATGGTTCCCACACACAACATGGATCAGGAGCTGACATGTTCTTCATCACTCCACAAGGAGATTGTATACCGAGATCTTACAAGTTGGAATTCCCCTGTACAAACAACATTGTAGAGTATGAGGCTTTAACCATAGGTCTCAAGATTGCAGCACAGTGGCAAATTATGGCATTAAGGGTTTACGGAGACTCACAACTTATCATCAATCAACGGTGAATACCAAACTAAAGATGATAAGCTTGCGCCATACAAAAAGGTGGTAGAGAGCCTCAAGGAATCATTTATCGATATCACCTTTGAGTAAATACCAAGGGTAAACAACAAAGCAGCTGATGCAATGGAAACAATCGGATCCTTAATAGATATCCCTTGCAACATCTCGAAACATGAATTCCTGGTAGAGTAGCTTCTCGTACCCACTTTTGAGGTGCCAGAGTCAGAATATGCATGCGAACTTGTTGGTCCCGGTGATCTTTGGTATCATGACATCTACACCTATCTGAGATTAGGAGTCCTCCCAGCCGACATCACCTCAAACCTCAAGCAAACCTTTATCAAAAGGTCCTTATGATTTGTCATCCTAGGAGAAACCCTCTTCCGTAGAAGCATCGATGGAACCCTATTATGTTGCTTAAAACCCAAGGAAGCCCCGACTGATTTGATTGAGGTACACAATGGAACTTGTGATTCACACTCGAGTGGTATGACCTTGGCTAAGAAGTTGCTGAGAATCAGATACTACTATCTGACAATGGAGAGAGAGGCACACGACTTCGTCAAAAGGTGTCTACAGTGTCAGCAGCATGGAGACCTTATTCATGCACCAACTCAAGAGTTGCATCCTATCGTAACACCATGGCCCTTTTCCCAATGGGGGCTCGATCTCATAGGTAAAATCTCACCCACCTAATCTAATGACCATAATTTCATTATCACCACCACCAAATATTTCACAAAGTGGGTTGAAACAATTCTCATGACCTACATCACTGGAAAGCAGATATCCAAGTTCATCCTAAACTACCTCATTTGTCAATACGGTGTTCCCCAATCCATCATCTCGGATAATGGGACACCCTTCAAGAATGAGGATGTCCGTGACTTGTGTGAAAAATTCAAAATCCAACACTGCTTTTTCACACCATATTACCCACAAGGCAATGGCCAAGCAGAAGCTACCAACAAAACTATCCTAAATATCCTTAAGAAAATAGTCAATGACTCCGGTTATGACTGACATCTATAGTTAAACCCCGCCTTATAGGCCTACCGCACCATCATCCACACACCAACGGGTGCCACTCCATTCTCCCTAGTCTATGGATCAAAATCCATCCTCCCTATTGAGATCGAGCTTCCGTCACTAAGGATATCATTGCAAAAACTCATCACAGATGAGGAATACAGGGTTACAAGACTAAATGAGTTGGAGTTACTGGATGAATGATGTATGGACAACCTCAATCATCTACAAGCCTACCAGAATCGCCTGAAACAAAGCTACAAAAAGAAGATCAGGCAACACATCTTCCAAGTCGGTGACCTTGTGCTAAAAGAGAACCAAAATAATGTACCAAACCCAGAAAACAAAGGAAAATTTGAACCCAATTGGTTTGGGACCTTTCATTATCACTGCAAGCTATAAATCAGGGGCATATTAGTTGTCGACACCAGAGGGCGAGTTTTTGCAGGAACCCATGAACAATTGTCATCTCAAAAAGTTTTATGCCTAAGAACTTGCAAGGTATAGAAACAAAAAATACAAAAACAATCAGAAAAACTCCTAAAAAAATGGTTACCTTGATGAAAACTTGGCAAACAGGCATCTTGGTGACAACAAAAAAAATCAAAAAATGCAAAAAATCCAAAAAAAATCAGAAAAAGGATTGGAAAAGAAAAGAAAAAATCTTCTAGTGAAAACCACTTTGGTGGCGCTTTGGACAAGTACCTTGGTGAAAACCTAGCAAATAGGCACCAAGCATAAATAAAGCACCCCCCATCCACGAAGATATGCTCGACTCACTCATTCATTCCATCACATTTCATTAATCATCCATACACCCATCTGCTAGCATCCATACCATAGCCTGAGTTGGTGTCCATATCATATTCCACCATAGTACTACTTGGCATATTCCTAAGGTCAATTCATCCTGCCTTTATCAAAGTATTCTATCACACCACGCTGGGGGCATGTTCCTATATCGACATCAGATCAAATTCGTGTATATTCTTGGAATCTTTCTTGAAACCTCAAAAAACCAAATCATCAAAAATCCAAAAAAAATGTCGAAATATCAGAAAATCTTAAAAAAAAATCATCATTAAGTCTTGTGAGTATTTCACCTTGTCTAAATACGTCATCTCTGAGCTTGAATGTAGGCAAGGTTGATCTTTGATTATCCCCCAAGACAGTAAGGTCAGTCCTTTAGGCATCCATCGCATTGGCAATCCGTTTGCCCATCTAGTCTACATCTTAGGTCAGTCCTTTAAGCAATAAAAAGGGAAAATCCGTTTGTCCATTTTATCATCAAGTCAGTTTGTCGTCAGTTGAACTACGTGGTCGTTGTTTGTATAACATAGGCAAGGATAATCTATGGATCAGCTCCCGAGACCCCTAGGATAGGTCTTTAAGTTAGTCTCTTTGTCATAAAATCTTGAAAATACCAAAAACATTGAAAATTGTGAAAATACCAAAACCATTTGTAAAACATCTCAAAATACCAAAAATAGCCTCAAAATATCAGAAAAATCCAAAATGGTGCACCCATCATCTTGCTTTCACCCGTGATTGTCTCACTCATAATAAAATCAATCACCGCCTTCACCCTTTGGTGAGTCAATCAGAAGCAAGTTTAGCAGGTTCAAAAGGGAACACTCTAATCGTCAGAGTCTCAAAAGTCTAAGTCTAGTAAGCAAGCAGGTTGGTCAACTCGAAGTATCAATAGCTTATCATCCAATCAGTCCCATCAAAACCTTGATCACAACATGTCCTAGGATGAAGCTTTCTTGTGATAGACATAAGCATCAGGTACCCCTCACTAGTTAGTCTTGGCTAGCGGCACAAAGAACATTAGCTTGTTTGTTTACTTTATCTTGGTCTTTTTGACTTATCTTATTTTGCGCTCATTCCAAGGACCTCTCGATGATGCCTAAACAAGACAGGTTTAGAGAGAAAGGAATGAGGCAGAGATCATTCTCTCTTTTATTTTCTATACTTGTGGGATATACTTGTAAAATAACTTAGTTGTATGCGCTTGGGTATGTGGGGATGATGTTTTAGATATCTTGTTGACCACATAGGAAAGCTTTCTTTCTTGTGTTTTGGCCCGAGATGTTTAGAATGTCTAAACTATATCCTGAACGAAGTATGTATGCTAAGTGTGAATAGGAATACTCCTATCTGATTGACGAGTCAAAGTCCATCACACTAGGTACCACGCCATCTTGGTCCTTTATACCTTGATTCATCGTACCTATGTGTGTTATCAAACATAACGTAATTAACCCTTTGAAAGTCCCAACTCCTAGCAATGAAAATCACCATCATTCGAACTAACTATTTAATTGTAAATTCTTCTATCTTCCTTCCACACTAACATGGTATCATGATAGTAATCAAAACATCGCCAAGGCATACACTCTGTATCTACATAATCATTAGCATATTGCATCATATCATTATCTTAAGTGAGGAATAATAATATAAATTTGTTATTCTAAGAATCTTAAAAAAGCATTACACCATACATAATCATTTGCATCCATTACCATTTACATACATCACATCACTAAAACATGAAAAATATAAAAAAAAAAATGCATCCATACATCATAGGAACATCTCATAGCATGATAATAAAAAATTGCATATCATACATTTGCACCATACATCTCATAAAAAGGCAAACCATCTCGTATATATCATCAAAAATACACTGTTATGATACAAATCGGATCAAGTGTACATCGAATACATGGTATAATAAGGCCAAAATAGTGTAGCTCATAAATAAAAAAAGTACAAAACTATCTGTGATCAAAAGGGCTAGCCCTACTAGCTATTGCCCTCCCCCACTTGCCTATCACCGTGATCCTCTGTCGGCCACCTCCCTATCTGCTAGGAAAAATCTGGCACTGTACCTGCTGATGGCATTGCCTGTTAGTAGTGCTGTCGATAATACTCGACCTCTCTGATAGCCTCTCTGTACTCTTGAATGTCAACTGATCGGCCCCAGGATGTGGAGGTTGTGCTCTCTAATTGTCTCTGGTGGCCAATCTCCTGATCCCTCCCGGATCGTGTCTGATCTCTCTTAGTCATAACTGCAATAACCGACTACCGGGCCTCATCCCACTTTGCCATCAAAACCCGTACCTGGCTCTGCAGCTGCTGAATTAGTGTATCCCAAGGATTTGGCTGTGCTACTGGCTGATGCTGTGGTGCCACTTGGGGCTGCCCATCCACTCTTGCTACCTATTGTGTCGGGCCTCTCGGAGGTGACTGCTGAGGAAGTGGTACACCTCCCCGACCTCTGCCTGCTTCTGGCCCTCCGACGTGGAAGCACTTTCGCAGGAACTATCAATCTCAGAGGAGGTTGAAACCATGTCCTGTATGCTAGAGTCACCCTTGCGTCTGATGGCCCCTGATCATGTGGTCACGATCGGGCCACTAACTGTCTAAATGAGGACACTGCCTCCTCTGTTGGAATTGGCTGCCCCCATGTTGTCTCCTTTGCTGTACGAGCAAAGAGGGCCATGTACTGATCATCGTGTATGTCCTGCACCTCACCAAAATGCCTAGCCACCTTGTCGAGAAGGTACCTCTCGACCATGGAGTGCTCCCAACCCTGCATAAATTTGTCCTAACAAGCAAAAAAGATTGTTGCAACAGTTTCTGGTTTAGATTGTGTGAGTTTTTTTTGCATCGACGTTTCGAATCACACTCCGTGATCCATCATCAGGATGAAAGAGCTTAAGGAGAAAAGAAGAGCTGATGTGCATCATCGTACCATGGACCTATACCCATCCATGGCCTCCATATGAACACTGTCATCTCATCCAAAACCCACCGCAAGTGGGCTATACCGTCTGTAGCCATGTGGGTAAAATGAATCTCTTACCTGTTGTACCACCACACAATAGGATCATGAATATCTATAACAACCGGTGTCACAATCGGGCGAAGCACTAGGATCTGCTCGCATGCCCAAATGTGTAGAAGAGTCAATCCAGCCCCAAGAGCCCGACCATCCAAATAGGCAAACTTGTGCAAATATCGGTACAAAGAGGCCAGCAGTACTGGCCCCCAAGCAAAGAACTCTTGGTAAATGCACATCTGCTGCAACACCAATCCTCAACCTGGACTGAAATATCGTCCATGTTGATCAGGAGCTACGGGATCAAAAATAATCCCAGCCACAATCAGCCTGTAGGTAGGAGCAATACCCCTGTATCACTCCAAGTCTATCTAATCATCACAAAGGACAAGCTCAGTAATGCCCATAGCATCGAAGCATGCATCCCTCCCCTCCTCTAGATTGTAGATCACTCGGGCTCCATGAATGGGTAGTCGCAAGATGTGCCAGAAATCCTCAAAAGTAATGGTGGCCTTGCCAGTAGGAAGATGAAATGATGATGTCTCGCTGTGCCACCGCTTGACCAAGGCATGCATCATACCCAGATGTGCCCCAACAACAGGGACATATGCAACGTGCCATAGCCAGAGAATCCCAAGCTTCTCCTGGAGGTATACGTGCATACCTTGTAATCTCTCAAGTACTAGCCACCGGTGCTCCCTTGAAAGAATGACATCGTGACTCTCCTGCGCAAAGAATAGAAGCTGCATCAGTTTCCCTATGCTCTGACACATTCAGAGGAAGCTGTTGTTGTGCCATCTTGACCAAGACTCAAAGCTCAGGGTGTCAAAATTTTCAAAGGTTAAAATTGCAAATTCATTGAAAGTGACCCCTCAAGGACTATTTAAGCCTAAAAATTAGGGTTTTTTGACCTAATTTGACCTTCCAACTAGGGTTTTGGTCCCCTGATCCCGTTTTCATCCAACTGAAAGCCATTTTATATCCTTTCTGGAAGTTTAATGCATTTTTTCGACATTTTGGGGCATTTCTGGCCTTTCAAGCACTTTATCCACTTTTGCCATGAGATCATCCAAAAAATCAAAATTTTCATCTGATCTCTTGTGGGGGCAATATCCAGCAATATCCTTCCGTTGAGGCAGCAGTGGAGCATCTAAAAAAATTGAGAAATTTTGAACTTTGGTCACAACAGTTTATTCTTTGAATTAATGCAACAAGTACATTGCTTCAAAGAGGGGCAAAATGTAGACATGGAAAATGTACAAATGTCGTTCAACACACTTGATCCGGATTACTAACATCATTTCTTTTTGAATCATACATTTTGTCCCTTAATCTAATTCATCTAATTAAGTCCTCTTCCTCGAGTGATTAAATTAATCAATTTAATTTAATTAACCTTACCTTTCTGTTTAATTAAATAAATCATTTTATTTGATTAAAATCCCTAAAGTTCTCTTATTAAAATAAATAAATTAAACCTTATTTGATTTAAGATAACATTTTCCTCCTTGGTTAAATAAATCAAATCATTTATTTAATAATATTTTCCTCTCAATTCTTGACTTAAATCAATCCACAAATTGAAGTGTAAATTGTCACATCATTTAAATTCTTCATTAAGTTAATCAAAACCATGATTAAGTTAATCTCTCTCATTAAAATCCTCTAGAGAATGCAAGTTGCACAATAAATCAATTACTTTGATTTATTTAATTCTCTATTTTCCCTCACATGGCATCAAAAGAGAATATTCCCTTATTTGAATTCAAAAAGGCCAAGTGGACTTGGTCCTTCCAACAAGGCATTTAAGGCTTCTTGCATGTCCTTGGCCTTGAGCCAAGTGACATTAACTTCATTTCTCTTCCCTCTTCAACAAGTCATTTCACAAATTCAAATTTAAAATAAATGCATTTATTGGCACTTTGGCCAAAATGTGCACAACCACTAACCATTCACATCATGACATGTGGCACTCAACCATTGGATTGAAAGTTAGTCCCACATTGCTCAAATCTCACTTTCTCTTCCAAATTGAAAGTTATAAATTGGAGGCTTCTCTCCCCATTTCTCATCCACAATCTTCATGCAAAGTTACTCTCTTCACATTGAGAGCTAATTTTGTCCATTTCACTCAACCATTCATCACCTTCAAAATATTGTAACAAGGTTATGCTCAAATATCTTTGGGAGATTTGACCATTTCTCAAATCACTCAACATTGCAACTTAGGAATTGGGAAAGGGCCAATTGCAACACTTCATTTGCACCAATTCCCCCATGGGATCACTATTTTATTTTCTTGATTAGGAATAACACTCACTTGTTTAAGTTTTGTTCTTCATCATTTCCTAATTTTAGTTTAAATAGATGGATTTCATGGGGAATCTCTCATACTTGTTTGCATGCATTTGATTTAACAACTTAACATGTTTTTTTCTCTTATGCATTTGCAAGGTTAGGGGTTCACAATATCAATCATTTTCTTCAACCTAATCAATCTAATTCTATGTTGAGGTAAATTTGTGTTGAAAGTCAACATCATCGGCCCAAATCAATCCATTTCAATCTTGAGGTGGATTCGACGCCACAATCATCTCTTTAATCCGATCAACCAATGCATTAAGTCACCTAGGGTGATTTCCAAATTGGGTTTTAGGATCCCTTCCATCAACCAATCCAAAACAAACTTATCCAATTGATCCAAACAATCCAATCTGATCTATCCAAATCAAATATCATCCAGTCAAAATCCCATCATTCAGTCAAAATTTAATCATCTAATCATCCAATCTAAATCCAAACATCTAATTAAGCCTATCCAAGCCCATCATCCAATCACTCAATCTTAATCCAATCCAAATAAATCAATCCAAATTATCACCTAGATCATCATTTAGAAGCTTAGTTGTAGTTCAAATCACTAAGTTGTTTTGCATGTTCATGCCCGTTCAGACCCGTTCACAAACGAAGAAGCAAATGGCATACCAACAGATCCAAGCTTCCCAACCAAATATCCCTCAAGATCCCAATAACGTTCCAAGCAATCCATAGGATCCCCATAACAATGCCTCATCCCAATCAAATACCGACATCTAGAATCCACACCACCTAGTGACGAGAACATGGTCAATCAACCTGAAGTCATTGTTGAGGAATATCTTAGTAATCCTACCAATGTCCAAATGATGGATCATCTCCTCAATGAACGTGGGGATAAGATCCTCACCACCCTACTCATGAAGGGATTCAAACCACCATTTGACCTTGATGCCTCACCATATGTCCTTCCAATACCTATTGATCCACAAACTTTGGAAAATTCTCCAAGAAATTCCTATGTCCCCGAGAGTGCACCCATGGACAACTAGTACCACCTCAAATTTGGAAATTCCATCATCCATCAAGTCCAAGATTATCCTTGTCTTCCGACCACAACATCTACTATCCCACCACCTGATCCTAATGACTCCTATGCCTATGGCATGACATCATACATCCCATCTGCTCCACTACTTCCTTCCCCATATCCTTATACTGGGGGCACATCTATACTTACCAATTTGTTGTCTCTTGCATTTCAATAACCTCCAGTTAATCCACACCAATCCACCACATTTCCAACATTGCCACAACATGTTGCTACTATTGTTGCCTCATCTCAACCCTCACATCAACAACATCCGACACACGCCATCGCTTTCCCACAACAAAACATTTTGATCCCTCAACAACACACTACCATTCCTACACAACCACCAGATCAGGTAGTGCAAACTACCTCATAGCCACAACAACCACCATAGGGAACTTCTATGGTCGTCCCCCAACAACAACATATCTCATCTCACCCACCTCACCAAAAAAATCCACAACAAAAACCTCCACAACTACATGTACATATCCCTACACAAACACACAATAATCTGATTAAAAAATAGCTCAATCATCCCTCTAGCACATACACTATTCCATCCCATTTCAATGCAAATCCTCATTAGAACAGCCAAAATAAGACGCGGACCCAATCACTACCTTACAACAATCCTCTGCAGTCGTAGAATCGTCCTAACCAACAGTCATCAAATCGACCCCCATATGTCATAGAACAACCCATCACTACACAACAATACCAACCTTATCCATCCTACCTTCAGTGACAACAAACCTACCAGCAGGGTGCATTTTCTATCCCCTATTACCAAAAACCATCATCACATTAACAAAGAGGTCCTACCTCCATGTATTACCAAAATGCTACACAACATCAGGGCCTATCCCCCATTTGTTACTATTAACAACAACCACCTTACCAACAAGTGGCTCCCACTCATCACAATCTATCATCCAACTCTCCATCCACTTATAATCAGCAAACACATTCATATTCAGCTCAACCCGCCTATGATTCGACAATGACAGGGCTATCCTCATCATAGTCACAATATTATCTATACAATCAACCCACTCTGACTCCCATAACCCTTGTCAATAAGGACTTGGAAGAAGTAAAAGCAACATTGAAGGATCTATAGGCTGGAACGGGCAAACAAACATTCAAGTTTGAGGACATCTATCCTTATCCTTTTGATCCCTCCATCTGCTCGGTTCCTTTTCCCAAGCATTTTAAGATACCAAAATTTGATAAATATAAGGGAACCAGGGACCCCAGAGCCCAGCTTCAAGAATTTTATGCCCATTGCCAAGAGGTCATGCATAACGACAATTATCTTATCCAACTTTTCCCTAAGAGTCTACAAGGATTTACCCTTAACTGGTTTATGGGCCTTGAAAAAGGATCTATTAAAATTTTTGCACAACTATCTGAGCAATTCATCTCCCACTTCTCCTTCAATCTGGAGAAGGACATTGACACGCTTGATCTCCTAAAGGAAAAAAAATGTGACGGGGAGACCTTCGCTAGCTATCTGCAATGATGGCATGCCTTGGCCAATCGAATGAAGTCCCCATTGTCAAAAAAGTACATGGTCACATTGTTCATCAAAAATTATCATCCAGATATGGCTCAGATATGGAGAAGGGTCCCATCCTAGAATGAGCCCTTGTTGCTAAAGGGCAAGTCAAGTTTTTGAATTTTGATAAAGAGAAATCCTTTGGGGATAATCCTCGATATTGAAATAAAAATAAAAATGTTGTCAATGATGGTGTCACAGACACCAAACATGTTCAAGTTGCTACCAACTCACAAAAATATCCACCTCAACAACAATAACAATCAATACCAAAGGCCATATTTGTGCCCCAAGGAGCACCTCGACAACAGTCGAATCAAAACAACCAAGGGGGAAACAAATGACAGTTCACTTAGTTGGGAGATCCCCTTAGCGTTGTGTTCAAAAAAATTCTGCAAGCCAACTACCCCATTACTTATCCTATCACCAAGCCCCTCGATGAGTCCAAGCCCAAGCCAACTTGGTTTATAAAAAATGAATACTGCAAATTCCACAAGATCAAAGGGCATACATTGAATAAGTGTCAAGGACTAAAAAATTACATTCGAGGTCTAATAGATTTGGGTGAGATCCATGTGGATGATAACACGACATCTTCATTGAATTCTCAGCTCTAAATATACCAAAATGATTTTCCCAAGCACGATCAGGGCCCCAGTACGTCCAATTCCAATCCTAGCCTTAGCAATAACAATAATCAAAATAACAACATAAATAATATCTTCTATGAGAATGTGCCATACAATTATCAAGGTGTGGTCACATGTGTAGAAAATTAGAGCCACGTGTATCCATGATACACGCCAAAGGGAAGGGTCCACAATGTGTTCTTACCACCAGTCAGACCCACATTACGGTCCTATCTGTTCGCTCC
Source organism: Sequoiadendron giganteum (assembly GCA_007115665.2). Classification (NCBI taxonomy): domain Eukaryota; kingdom Viridiplantae; phylum Streptophyta; class Pinopsida; order Cupressales; family Cupressaceae; genus Sequoiadendron; species Sequoiadendron giganteum. The sequence continues at coordinate 150,942,598 of VCHN02000014.1, read as the reverse complement.
ATCTACCCAACATCCACCCGCCAGTTCACAATACAATATCCTTGACCATTTGGGCAAGACTTTAGCTCAAATCAACATCCTAGATTTGCTTAAGTCTTCCCCTATACATCAAGATATCTTAAACAAATCCTTACAAAACACCCAAGTCCCTAATGATATCAATTGCACATAGTTTCAAGCATTGGTGGGAAATCTCTCATCAACCTATCAATTAGCCTTCAACCAAAAGGACATGTCGTGCCTTGACTCAAGCCATAACCACCCCCTCCATCTCAAGGTTGGTGTAAATTGTCAAAAAGTGAAAAGGGTATTGGTAGTTAATGGTTCAGCCCTAAATATTTGTACACTAAATTTTATACAATAGGTAGGATACACCCAGGCTGACCTAAATAATTAGGTGATAACTATTAAGGCATATGAAAATGTAGAAAGATATTCTAAAGGCACAATATGGCTTCCTATTCAGGTGGGTCCCATTGTACAATATACTATGTGTCATGTTCTGGACGTGGAAATTCCATACAAAATTTTCCTTGGTCATCCATGGATTTATTCTATGCAAGTCGTCCCATCCACCTACCATCAATGTTTGAAGTTCCCATTTCAAGGAATGGAAGTTACCATACAGGCTGATCCCCAACCTTTTGAATATTGTCTCTCCTTAGAAGCTTCCTTTTCGCATTCACATTACTTCCCAAGATTCAAAATGGGGGAATCCCAAACATCTGATTCTCATCCATCCACCAATAAACTAAACACCTCATCATCCCCCCTCATCCACACCATCATCCACACCTAGTTCCACCATCACCAAGGTCCAGATCATCGACAAGGGATGTCACAAATATGAAATGTGTACCACACAAAATGTGGCAACCATGCCACCCTCACCATGAACATATGGGAAACCATCTCCATCAATTCCAAAGGAAGAAGGAAAAACACTCACCTTCACTTCCAAAAACATGGGCTCAACCACATTCAATGATCTGGGCTCCCTTTAGGATCAAATGGAAGTTGATATCAGCCAATGGGTTTACAAAGAAGAACCTGAGCCACCATGTCCCCTCATAGAATACTTCCAAGAAGTCTATCCACGTGCCTCCAAGTTCATTGAAAAGTGCAATTACCAAGGCAGAGGTCTTGGTGTGGAAGAACAAGGAAAACGCCAGCCCATTGAAGCAACTACCATTCGGCCAAGAAATTTGGGCTTGGGTTATGATACTAAATAGAAAGGTCTTGCGACATCCTCTAGAACTTCTAACAATTTTAGTGTCAATGACGGCTCCCTCGAAGACATACCAGAAGAAGAGTTTATCATACACATGTACAATGATTTGAATCACGTTGACCTCCCTGCCATGTTTGAATGATTATTTGTTTACACCATAACCTTATCCAACAAAAATTCTGAACTTATAGATCACGAACTACAAGGTAGCACACCCATCGACACATTTCCATTAGTGGATACCTACGTATATCTCATGGTATTGGGGGAAGATGAATTTCCTAACCGCAAAAGCAAAAAGAAACAAAAGTAAAATAGGTCATCAAGTGAAAACCTCCCTGAGGCGCTTTTTGACTGGGAAAAAGTTAAAACAAAGGGTGTATCTAACAGTGAAAACATCAATGAGGCACTGGAGGATGGGGACGTTCATCTTCCCCTTGTGGAAACAAAAATCTCAGAGCAGTCTTCTATTCTCATTGAAGAGACACAAGAAGTAAATTTGGGGACAAAAGAAAATCCAAGAATCACTTATGTAGCCAAATATTTATCAAAAGAAGAGTATTCCACCATTGTCCAAATTCTTAGAGAAGGTGTTATCAATTTTGTATGGGCTTATTCAGATATGCCCAACCTTGATATTGATCTTGTTGTACATCATTTGGATGTTCATCCAGATGCCAAACCTGTCAAGCAAAAACTACGCAAAATCCATCCTCAAGTAGCCCTATTAGTCAAAAAAGAATTGGAGAAATCGCTAGAAGCCGGATTCATTCGACCCATTGACTATTCTGACTAGATTTCCAACATAGTGCATGTCGCTAAACCTAACGGTGATATTAGGATTTGCACATATTTTTGAGATCTCAACAAAGCCTGTCCAAAAGATGACTTTCCATTTCCCAATATCCACATGTTAATTGACATCATTGTAGGACAAAATATTTTGTCCCTTATGGATGGTTTCTCTAGCTACAATCAAATTCAAATCAACATAAGACCTTACAACACCTTGGGGTACCTTTTGTTACAATATTATGCCCTTTGGTCTCAAGAATGTGGGAGAAAAATATCAACGAGCAATGAATATCATATTCCATGACCTCATCCACATTATCATGGAAGATTATGTTGATGACTTGTTGGGAAAATCTAGAACTCGAGAAGAGCACCTTGCCATTCTAAAAAATATCTTTGAGTGATTGGAGCAATAAAAGCTAAGACCGAATCCAAAAAAGTGTGTGTCTGGTGTCACGTCAGGGAAATTATTAGGCTTCATAGTCTCCTAGAGGGGCATCAAGGTTGATCCCACTAAAGTAAAAGCTATTATGGATATGCCTCCACCTCAAAACTTGAGACAATTAAGGATACTTCAAGGAAAGCTACAATCTATCCATCAATTTATAGCCCAACTTGCAAATAAATGTCAGTTGTTCGCCCGCCTTCTGAAGAAAGATATCACCTTCAAATGGAATCAACAGTGTCAGTTCGGTTTTGATAAGATCAAAGAGTACTTGGGCCACCCACCAATCTTGATTCCACCCATCCCAAGAAAACCCCTCCTATTATACATCTCTACCACTTCAGTTGCATTGGGGGCATTGTTGGCACAACATGACGAGTCCTTAAAAGAGTGAGCAATCTATTACATTAGTCGAACACCGGTCAGTTATGAATTGAATTATTCACCAATGGAGAAAGCATGCCTTGCCATGGTCTTCAGTACACAAAAATTATGTCATTATATGCTCAACCATCTAGTACGTTGATATCAAAGGTTGATCCCCTTACATACCTGTTGTCTAAGACAACCCTAAATAGTTGCATCGCTAAACGAATTATGCTTCTAAGTGAGTTTGATATAGAATATGTGGATATAAAAGCTATTAAAGGACAAGTAATAGTAGATTAGTTGGCAGAAGCTCCTTTAGAGGATGTGTATCATTTGACTACAAAATTCCCTGATGAAGAAGTCTTTACAATCACTTAAACCACTACCTAGACACTCTACTTTGATGGCTCATACACTCACAATGGGTCTGGGGTGGGAATTTTTCTGGTCACACCACAAGGTGATTACATTCCAGAGTCATTCAGGTTGGCATTCCCATGCACTAACGACATAGTGAAGTATGAGGCTCTCATCATAGGTCTTCGAGTCGATGCCCAATGGAATATCACTCATCTACAAGTTTTTGGCGACTCTCAATTGGTCATTAAATAAGTCAATGACAAATTTCAAACCAAAGATGACAAGTTATTGCCTTAAAAATGCATGGTGGATGACTTAAAAAAATATTTCACCTTTCTCCAATTTGAGAAAATCCCAAGACTTCAGAATAAGGCAGTAGATGTTATGGCTACTATTGGGTCCCTAATTGACATACCAAAAGACTGCACAGATTGTCAATTCCTAGTCGAACAACTCTCAATCCCAGTGTATGATATCCCTGAGAGTGACATGGTGTGTGATATTGTAGGCCCTGAATCCCCTTGGTACCAAGAAATTTACACCTATATTCATGATAACACTCTACTGTCTATGTAAGTGTGAATATACGAATAAGATCAAAACACTTCTTAATACGACATTATATCAATGATTAAACAAATTGAATCAATTCAAAACAATAATCAATTGAAAGCGTCATATTGCTCTCTATCTCCAAAGATTTATTAAATCCTGATTGCTCTCAGATTGTGTAAGCAAATAAGACTATTAAAATGACAATTCAAAGAATGAGATGATGATAATGCAATGCTAAATGATAAATGAATTAAACTAGCATGACATGGACATGAAACAGATAATTGCAGCTACAAGAGGCAGCCATGGTTGAAGTTTGACTGCTGGATATGCTTGATGTGTGAATGCTTGATGCTTGATGCTTGAATTCTTGCAGAGTAAGAGTGCCAAAACTTGATTATCTGGATCCTTTTCTTGGTTCAATGAGGATTTATTTATAGATTTCCTGGCTGTAGAAATGCACAGGGAAAGCTTTGAGAGGCTTGGATTCAATCTGGAGAATTGAATGGTGAGAGATGGAGGAGATTGAGAGAAAGATGGAGATAGTCTCTACCCATGAAAATACCAGGCAAGAGAAGAGGAAGAATTGATGGAGGAGGATTGAGAGATCAAATTCCAAATTTGTCTCCAATTTGTCTCCAAAACTTCCCATGAAGTTTCAATCAATTAATTTTTACATATTTTAGACATGGTTTAGACATAGGATATCTAATTCATTTTTGAGAGAATATGGATGGAATATTCTTTGTGCTTTAATTCAAATATTTTTGATTTATTTAAATTAGCAAAAGATAGATAAATAATTTAATAAAATGAACTATAGGATAGTTGTTTATTAAATTAAATAGAAGAATACGACAATTAATAAATAAAGTGTTTTGATCTTTATTTAATTAATTTAAGATCGATGTGATAGATTGAAATAGGGATTTGATAATTAAATCGAACAAAGTATTTAATTTTGTTTATTTAATTAAGATGAATTTAAATGTGAACTATATAAATAAATATTTCTATTTATTCAATAATAGAGGAAATTTAGGATAATTAATCAAATAATTTGTATTTAATTAATAGGAATTCTCCAGACCAATTTTAAGTGTATACATTTTGCCCCTCTTCGAAGTGATTTGTTTACGCGTTGCTTCGAAGAAAATTTTGCTGCTACTGCCAAGATCGATGATAAAAATAAATAAAAAAAATCGTATGCCCTAGACATGCCCCTGACATTGATTTTTAGATGATTTAATGATAATATTCCCCCTTGGGAGATAAATTAATGATGTGATGATTTTTAGAAAATTTTCAAAAATTTATGATTTTCTGATGATTTGATGAAAAAAATAATTTATCTCCCGACAAAATGATGAAGAAATAGAGCCCTCAGATGAGTTTTAATTAAATTTATGGATAAAATTAATCAAAATATAACAAAATCCAACAAAAATACCTTTCAAAATTTATAAATAGTGCTAAAAGGTCTTTTTCCAAGTCATTTGTGCTTTTTGAATTCAAAAATCTTTGTAATAAAGACTTTTCTACTAGCTGGAGCAAGATGTCAATTCCCTACCACACTCACTGATTCGAGCGTGTTCGACATCATCGACGGCCGCTCACGTATGGACCTCCGGTATGTACCTCTTGACGTCCTCGTAATTCATGATTTTTTGTTTTTTATGCTTTTTAGACATTACACATATCTAGGTTAGTTTTAGTGCTTTCAAGCCGCATTGTAGTGCTTACAGTTCGATGTAGCGCTTCCAGTAGGTAGATTAGCGCTTTGAGTTTTAGTGCTTGTGTAAAAAACTCTAGTGCTTCTAGTTGGTAATGTAGCGCTTTCGTGATTTAGCGCTTAGGAGTCTAGAAATAGTGCTTTGATGCCGGATTTTAGCGCTTTGATTCGGTGGATTAGCGCTTTCAGGGTCTGTTCTAGCGCTTCTAGTAAAGTGGCGCTTTGACGGCCTGTTGTAGCACTTCGATGCGAAGTAGTGCGTCAAGAATTTTAGCACTTTTGATGCCTGATTTAGCGCTTCGGAGTGCTGAAATAGCGCTTTGGGAGATTTAGTGCTTTGGGTCCCTAATTTAGCGCTTCAGAGTGCTGAAATAGCGCTTTTGGAGATTTAGCGCCTTTAACTAATAAAGTAGCGCTTCTAGATTTCAGCACTTTGGAAGCCTGTTTTAGCGCTTCCATGTTAGATTTGAAAATTTTGACTTAGTGAACCCTGATTTCCTCAATTCGGATCACGTCCATTCTTTGGAGTGGTATGATTGATAATCCATATTCTTGATGTTGGATTTGATGAAAATAAGACTAACTCTCATGATAGGCAAGAAGAAATCTTATTCTTGATGATCCTCATGATAGGCGAGGAAATGATTCAATATCTGATAAATCTCATGATAGGTGAGATCTAGATAATATTTGATGAACCTCATGATAGGTAAGGTTTGTTGATGATCACCCATGAATTTTGATCAAAAATTCATACCAAAGCTTTTGGAATAGACTTGATAGTAGAATGACTGTTGATTTCTTGACATAGTTCACTGATTGTAGATTTTTCGTTATGATGATAGGAGGATCTGGGTACTCTCCAGATGCGAGAGAGGTTTCCTCAGACGACAGACTTGATACCTCATCTGACACCAGATGAGCTTCAGGTGATAGGTTAGTGTGGTCTGACGAGTTTTCTTGATATGCCCCAGATTAGGATTAATCAGGGTCTATTGAATGCATTGGCTGAGAGGTGGCATAGTGACCACAACACCTTTCACCTACCTACTGGTGAGATGACAGTCACACCATAGGATGTGTGGCATATTTTGTGCATTTCGTTCATGGGGGAGATCGTCACTTATGATTCCCATGGGACCAGTAGCAGAGATGCCCTCCGTAGAGTTTTTCAGGATCAGGACATAGAGGGTCTGAGCGTTAGATGGTGGAGGATCACGGATTCCTATGCGACATTACCAGCAGTGCTAGCTAAATTCATTGGAGGTTTCCTTTTCCTTGATCGCAGGTCAAAGGGATTCCTTGTTGGCTGGGGTAGGACTCTTGAGAGCATGATGGTACATGGTACCAGATATGCATGGGGGATGTGCATGCTAGCGCATCTTTATCATGATCTACACTCGGTTGTGTATCTGGGAGCATTTTGCTATTTGTCGACCATTTCTAGTTGCAGACAGACCAGCCGGCAGACCGTATGTTTTTCGATACAGTGGTCGATTCACATAGACCTGGATGGGCAAGTTAGAGCATTGGAGGCGGGTATTTGATGACACTGAGACAGTTACCTAGTGCCCATACCTTGACTGTGAGGAGTGGGATGAGGATGGTGTAGTGTTGGGGTTCCTGTGTGATTCTATGTATCTCATCGGCCGCACACCATTTGTTCGAGAGAGATTTTTGTTGCGCCGAGTGTACTGACAGTATGGCATTGTACAGTGCATGCCACAGGGAGTTGCCCATTATGCACAGCGACAAATGGATATTCCCGATTGGGGTCCCACATTGTCATATTATGTTATTGTAGCAGGATACAAGACATTACAGCCATCTCCCTAGGACATGCTGAGGGATATTGCAGAGGCGTCGATTATTGAGGAGTATGCCGCATTCCTGGCCTTGGTCCTCCATCCTCGCATTACCATTCCCGACGAGCCAACACCTTTACCTATAGAGGAGGATGTGGCAGAGGGTTCTGCAGGCAGTGGGGGTGGAGATGATTCTTTATTAGGCAATAGCTCAGAGAGAGGTAGAGGAGATAGCAGCAGTAGTGATGACAGTGATGGCGGCGATGGAGGATATAGAGGGGCAGGACCAGCCATCAGCAGTGTTCCTTCCTCCAGTAGGCCTCACAAGAGGCGAGCAGTGACAGTGCCACCTGTAGATTATTAGAGACAGATCATAGGCTTGTAGGTACAGGTTCAGACCTTGAAGGGGTAGTTGGTACAGGCTCGGGGTATGCTCGTGCAGACCCAGACTTAGATGCAGGCATAGGCACAGGCTCATGCCCAACCTATATCGCAGGTGCAGGGATAGTTGGTTGTCGTACAGACATAGGTGGATACTTTGACAGCTAAGAGAGACAGTGCTTGGTAGATTGCCGAGAGGGCACAAGAGATAGCAGAGACTCTTTAGAGAGTGGCTGATGGTATTGGTATAGGATATTATATGAGAGAGGTTCTGCGGGCTGGCTGAGAGGCAAAGTTCTATAGAGGCAGGTATCATGATGCACTGCCTGTTGAGCGCAGAGTCAGCTATGCCCCGTTGAGATCTGGGTGGACACATACACGGACAGTGAGCGAGGGGGTGACACAACCTCCACGCCGAGATCCTAGAGATCCTGGTTCCTTCGGGGGTGGTGATGGTACAGGTCCTATTGGGCCCGCACGCTCTAGCAGCAACAGATCGTAGATGCTATTGTGAGCTTCTATGATGTATATTACGATGTAGCTTATTTGATGATGTAGTTTTAGACCAGACTTCATTGTATACTTGACATTTTGATATATATATATATATATGAGATGCAGTTGATGTAATATGATGATGTTTTGTGATTTCTATGTGATGACTATTTTATGCAATGATTTTATTTTGATGTAATGGTATAATAATAAATGTATGTGTAGAATAGATGATATATGGATGTATGATGTGGTGATATGTATGGATGGATGGATAAATGTTTTTATGGTAATATGATGATGATCGTATGATAAATGATCTTTGAAGGATGATAATTGATGGAAATAATGACATGATTTTATTTATTGAATGTATGGATGGTAAATGATGTATGCATATGATGTTGAATAGATTATAATGAAATGATGTAATGAGAATAATGGTAAAAATAAATAGGATGTTCTTATGATAAAATGTATGAATGATGAAATGATGATACTAAATGATGTGATGATGATTTTTGGATTTATGTCAAGTATACTTAGTCTGATTTTAGATTAGATAATCATTTATTGGAACCCTTTATGCAACAAATACTCTGCAGATAATGCAAAATGAGGAATGCAATCTAATTTTAATATGCAACTATATGCAAAACAACTGTCATTTTAACAATATCTTGTGCTTTTTGTCATCATAGAGAGTTATTGGATGTTGAAAGTGAATACAAGCGTAAATGGTTGTGTTAGACCAATGAAAACCTGAGTACTACTTTCATGATTTTTGATATTGCAAGCGAACACAAGCATCGAGGTATAATTGAACTGAGATGACCTGAGCATTCATTGCGTAAACAAGCAATGATTAATCATTTTAATGTGTGAATTCTGAATGTCATCGATGATACATTTGCATAGCACATCCCTCGACAATTCATACATTTATATGATTAACTTATAGATAGCAAATAATAAAACATCATTCTTCTTCCTTGTTCCTCTAGTTCAATACATCATTGAGTAACTCCAAAGAAATGATAATCAAAAGTATAATTTATCTATTGGTGACTTAAAGTGTTTCATTCATTATTCAGATTTTAGATCATCCATCCTAATTTTGTGATGTTTTTGGATTTTCGAGATTTTTGACAAAAGATCTAACCTAGTAACCTATCTTAGGGGTCTCGGGGGCTGATTTAAGATTAGCCTTGCCTATGCTACAATCAAACCTTTAGATGATCTCTCTTCTTCATCATATGCTTTGATAGTCATTTTTCTGCGAGAATCAATAGCATCATCTGAATCTCCCAGTGCATGGATTAACTTGAGAGTGCAAATATTTAGACCAACTCCCCCATCTATTAAGACTCTCTTGATGCGGTGATTATGGATTAAGACCTCAATATGGAGTGTAGTATTATGTGGATGGTTTAGCGAGATATCATCCTGTTCGGAGAATGATAGACAATGTGGGGTAGTCAAGTGTCCCACCATAGCTTGAAATTGGCATACATCTAGATTCTTTGGTACCGTAGTGGCAACTAAAGCTTGTTCAAGAACTTCCTTATGTGATGGTGATATTTTAAGGAGCTCTAGTATCAATATCTGAGTAGGAATCCTTTGCAGTTGGTCGATGATATTATAGTGAGATGGAGGTGGAACTGCGCGTGTAGACCCAATTCCTTTTAACATGACCTTGGCTTGCCCCCTAGTCATTACATTTATTGGTTGATGTTCTTGATGTTCTCTGATTTTTATGACATTGATTTGATTATCAGAGTTGGATATGGTCGGGAGCAAGTCTGATGGAGTAGTGTTGTTGAGTTTGGGTTCGTCAATGTTGTGATCGACTATGTGATAACTCTCTATTCCAGATAGGAAAAGGATGGTGGTGTCAAAGACATGGTTGAAATTCTTCCCTTTGTTGTATGAATATGATGATTCTCCTTTGTCATAGTTTGGCAAAGGGTCTTTGAAAGCCGAGTGGTCATTGTTGTTTTGCGGTGCTTCCACATATGCTTTATTGTTGTCAATCAAATCTTGTATTGCATGTTTCAACTCCATACAATTGTTAGTTTTGTGACCCTTGTTGTTGTGGAAGTTGCAATAATCAACATAATTCCACCATGGTGGTTTGACCTTAGGATCCTAGAATCTTGCTTCCCTTGCAGTGATAAGGCCACTAGTGACGAGTTCTTTCATTGTTGATTCTATTGATTGGCCTAAAGGTGTGAACCTTTGCCGATTTGATGGTTTTTGATATGGTTGCGTTTTTATGATCTCGTTGTTTTGGATGCTTTTTGACTTGACAAGTTGGTCGTTGGTTTGATTCTTTGATATAGATGTTGTCAAGTTAAATACCGGTTTGACATTTAAGGAATCATTTGTTGTTTCGTTGATAGTCGTGTTGCTATTCTTTTGCCAAAATTTCATCTTATCACTACTTGAGTATTGATTTGAGGAGTTATTTGTGTATTCATTTTATCGTTGAAATGTTTTATAAATCCTCTTTTGACTAAAGCTTCTTCAATTTTCAGACCATTTTCTATGAATTTTTCGAATGTGGGAGGACATTGTAATTTGAGTCTATAACTCATTTCTTCCGTCAAATTTTCAATGAATAACTCCATCTTTTCTTCCTCAGGAATTGATCTAGGATATCTAGCGAACAAGCGTTGCCATCTTTGGAGAAAAGATAAGAATGTTTCACCCTTGTTTTGCTTTAGATTATAAAGATCCTTGATTGTTACATCGTGTTGGATGTTGAAGGAGTATTGACAGATAAATCTATTGACTAGTTCCTCAAATTTTTTGATACTGGGTTTTAACTTTGAAAACCACTCCATGCATGATCCTCCCAAACTCCTTGGGAATAGTCTCATTAAGTATGTCTCTTCTTGGGAAAATTCAAGACTCATTGTTTTGAATTCTCTGATGTGATCAATTGGATCCATTCTTCCATTATACTTATCGTATTTCGGGATCTCACAATGTCTTGGAAAAGGTATTAAGCCGACCATTGCGTCGAAAGGATAAGGAAAAATGTCTTGTATCACATATCTCTTGGTAGTCCCTTTCATCATATCTTGTATTTGTTGTTTTAACAGTTGCATTTGTGATGTTAAAGTGGCAACTGGATCTATCGTTTGCGTAGGTTGCAAGATTTCATTCTCATTTGTGCTAAATGCTTCCTTCAGATGGTTGATGTCAAAGTCTTTTGGAATTTTGGCACCTGATTCAACCAACATCAAAAGATATTTCTCCATATCTTGTTCTAGAATCTTTTCCATAAATATATGGAACTTGGGATCTTGTTGTGCTGCTTGGATGTCCTCTAGAGTTATTTCATTTTTATCATTTCGGTTCAGGTTGTTCCAAGGATTTTCTTCCGCCATTGCTTGGGATTTTAAAATTTCTTGCTCTAAGAGTTTCTGTTTTTGGAACCTAGTGAAGATTGGCATACAAAATTTTACCCTTTCTTCCGAAATGTTGATCTTATTTGCTGGAAAATGTCAATCTAAACTTTTAACAAAGCCGAATAAGATGACTGATCTTATTGATTTGGCCATGTTAAAAATTTGATTACTACACTTAGTTTCGTGATGAAGGATGATAGTATCATGATGATGAAACTATAGTGTAGTAACCGATTGTGTATTTGATTTTGACACTTGTGATTTGCAAGATCTTGTTTTAGTTGATAAGATGGAAAGTTTGTATTAAACCTATATGTTTTCGGTTGCTAGATAGTGATTCTGATAAGAAGAAAATTGATTTTGATGAAAAATGTGGATAAAATGACAAACTGATGGACTGGTAAGAATTTTGAACTCTCTGTTTTGAAAGCACTAAAACAAAGGACAGAAGTGCTAGAACAGAGAACCAAAGTGTCGAAATAGGTGACAAAAGCGCTATTTGACAAAAAGCACTAGAACAGGGTCTGGAAGCGCTGTAGAGAATGATGGAAGCGCTAATTTATAGAAGTGTTGTAATAGTGCATGAAAGCGCTATAGAATTTGATGAAAGCGCTATTGTACTGAAAGTGCTGAAATAATGCCCGAAAGTTCTGTAGAATTTGATAGAAGCGCTATTTTACCGAAAGCGCTGTAAAATAGACTGGAAGCGCTGAAACAGTGCTCGAAAGTGCTATTTCACAGAATTGCTAAAATAGCGACCAAAAGTGCTGAAACAGGTTTTTCAGAACGCTTAAAAACAAAAGTTTACGACTCTTTATTGTAAAATCTAATCTGGCCTTGTGGCATACTATATCAGGGATTGTGGAAGATAAGAATGATGAATCCGTTGGCTATGGTTGTGGAATTGTGTGAGAGCTCTTCTTTGAAAGAAGGCTCATGAATAGAGCGGTTCTACCGCGTAATCTAATGTGTGACCCCTAGCAAAATCGTGATATCGGTGAATGAATGTTCGATGTTGTAAAAAGAGTTTCCGATTTTGATATAGAAAACGCTGTCTCCTCAATTTATTTCTATAACTGAGAGGTTTCTTGGGTTTTGTGACTTTGATTTTTCTCTTGACAAACGTGGTGGACTTCCACTTTCGCAGCATGGATATTCTGATATGACTTGATTTGATGTTTTCAGGATGATTTTTAATCTGATTTAAATGAATTTGTGAAAACAAGGCAATCAATTTTGAATAAGTGTTTTAAAACTGAAAAGATCGTGTATGTTCAAGGATCATGAATGATTCTTATTGATTTTGACGGGTTGTTTTGATAATTGTACACAAATCAAACAGACTCACACTTAAGGACAAGTAGGTCATCATTATACTCATAGCCCACATCTTGAATTACGTTGACTCACATAGCAGTGTCACCCCCTAGAGGGCGCCCGTGTTTTTGTCATTGCCAGGCGTGTACTCAAAGTGACGGAAGTGGATACTGAATCCCTTGAGCAAGCGGTCCTTGGTAATTATATGGTGAGTGTCTTGGGGGAAAATTCTTCCCTCCCCTTGCATTGTGAGTATGAAAATGTATGGATACTGACTCGGTGAGAAACAAGTCTATGGTTCGTAGATAGGGTTCCGTTCGGTGCGACAAATAGATAAAATCCCTTAGGAGACCTCCCAATCTTTAGAACAAAGATTTTGGGGATGGTTATCTGGCTCACTATCGTCAAGTTGGATTTTCATCAACAACTTGCATTTTTATTATAGTGGGTTGGAAAACCTGGCTTTGGTTGTTCCCACTTAGGTCATTCCCATAGGGTGAGTACTTTTTTCCACTATGGCAGGCCTACTAAAGGATTTAATAAAGCATAAATGACATGAAGTAAACGTGAATCTGGCACTTTGGTCACCCAGTTAAGGGGAGAGCATAAGCCTAATCACCACAAGCACAACATATAAGTTTGTCTTGTTTTAAAAGCCCAATTTTTTTTTTTCTAATCTATGTGAAGGTATTGCTTCATAGAAATCATGATGTTCTTTTTAACTTCTACTATAAGAATGTGATGACTATCCTAGAATTGATAGATTTGCTTTTAAGAAAAATAAGAAAGTGACTATCCTAGATTGATCAATTTTAGAAAAAAACTTTGAAGTGACTATCCTAGATTGATCAATTTTAGAAAACTTTGAAGTGACTATCCTAGATTGATCAATTTTAGTTCAATTGTGAAAAAAATTAAAATTTGGCTGTGGATGCGTCGGATCTAGACCGATTTTTACAAAAGCGCTGGAATATTGCACCGAAGCGCTAAAACAGTTACCTGATGCGCTAAAACCCGAAAGCGCTGAAACATGACACCAAAACGATGAATTTTGACATGGAAGCGCTAAAACACCCGATGCGCTAAAACAGTGACCAAAAGCGCTAAAGTCGAAAGCGCTAAAACAACGACCAGAAGCGCTGAAACTTTTAACATAAGCGCTACAAGAAAAACACGTCGAAAACTTGCGTGACACTTTCCATAAAATTGATAATTTTGATAAAATTGGGGTTAATGCCCCACGGTGGGCGCCAAAATGTAAGTGTGAATATGTGAATAAGATCAAAACACTTCTTAATACGACATTATATCAAAGATTAAACAAATTGAACTAATTCAAAACAGTAATCAATTGAAAGCATCATATTGCTCTCTATCTCCAAAGATTTATTAAATCTTGATTGCTCTTAGATTGTGTAAGCAAATAAGACTATTAAAATGACAATTCAAAGAACGAGATGATGATAATGCAATGCTAAATGATAAATGAATTAAACTAGCATGATATGGACATGAAACAAATAATTGCAGCTACAAGAGGCAGCCATGGTTGAAGTTTGATTGCTGGATATGCTTGATGTGTGAATGCTTGATGCTTGAATTCTTGCAGAGTAAGAGTGCAAAAGCTTGATTATATGGATCCTTTTCTTGGTTCAATGAGGCTTTATTTATAGATTTCCTGGCTGTAGAAATGCACAGGGAAAACTTTGAGAGGCTTGGATTCAATCTAGAGAATTGAATGGTGAGAGATGGAGGAGATTAAGAGAAAGATGGAGATTGTCTCTACCCATGAAAACACCAGGCAAGAGAAGAGGAAGAATTGATGGAAAAGGATTGAGAGATCAAATTCCAAATTTGTCTCCAATTTGTCTCCAAAACTTGCCATGAAGTTTCAATCAATTAATTTTGACATATTTTAGACATGGTTTAGTCATAGGATATCTAATTCATTTTTGAGAGAATATGGATGGAATATTCTTTGTGCTTTAATTCAAATATTTTTGATTTATTTAAATTAGCAAAAGATAGATAAATAATTTAATAAAACGAACTATAGGATAGTTGTTTATTAAATTAAATAGAAGAATACGACAATTAATAAATAAAGTGTTTTGATCTTTATTTAATTAATTTAAGATCGATGTGATAGATTGAAATAGGGATTTGATAATTAAATCGAACAAAGTATTTAATTTTGTTTATTTAATTAAGATGAATTTAAATGTGAACTATATAAATAAATATTTCTATTTATTCAATAGTAGAGGAAATTTAGGATAATTAATCAAATAATTTGTAGTTAATAAATAGGAATTCTCCAAACCAATTTTAGGTGTATATAGTTTGATCTCAGAAGAAACCAACGTAAATCATTTATCCAACACACTGCTCGCTACACTATTATCGGTGATACACTTTATTGACATGGGTATGATGGAACTCTCCTCCATTGTTTAGATGAAACTGAAGCCTGCACGAAATCAACAGAAGTGCATATCGATATTTGTGGGGCCCATTCTAATGGTATGACCTTAGCCAAAATAATTCTAAGAGTAGGCTATTACTAGCCTACAATGAAACATGATGCTTGTGAATTTTTCAAAAAGTGTCTTTTGTGTCAACAACATGCAGATTTGATTCATGCCCCGACACAAGAGTTACAACCTATCACGACACCTTGGTCGTTTTCACATTGGGGTTTGACTTGGTTGGCAAGATCTACCCTCCATCCTTCGATGGTCACACCTTTATCATCACAGCCACTAAATACTTCACGAAGTGGGTGGAGGCCATACCACTCACTCAAATCACTACTATTTAGATCTCTAAGTTCATCCTCTACCATATCCTCTATAGGTATGGTATCCCCTCCACCATCATCACTGATAACGGAAAACCTTTCGAGAATAAGTGCATGAAGTTCCTTTGTGAAACATATCATATCCAACATCATTGGTGCACCCCCTATGTTGGAATGTGGCGACTGATCATGCTATACTGTACACTCTTCATGTATCCTCGTTGGGCCTCGGGAGGGGGTTCAGGAGTGGAAACCCCTGAGAATTTTTTTTTTTTCAACTTTTTTTTGTTTTGTCACTGAAAAAGAAAAAAAATGACTTTGTAAACCCTAATTTCTTGAAGCTTCTAAAATCTTGTTATAAGCGGTTGGGATGGAGAGTTGTAGCATGAAATTTTTGCGATATTGTAATATGTTTTACACTGGATAATAAAATCATTGGATGGCTGCGGTTTTGTGGATGTAGCCCAGATTGGGTGAACCACATTAAATTCTCTATGTTGTTTTATTTCTGCTATAATTTCCTGTGTGTTTTATTTCTCTGTTTTATTGATCAAATATACATTTAACTTGTTTGATATCTTCCTTCTAACCCTAACACCCTATTACCCCTAGGGTAATGAACAAGCAAAGGTAACAAACAAAAAACTGACCAAAATCATTAAGAAGATGGTCAATAGCACTGGCTAAGATTGGCACCTCCATATCCATCCTGCTCTTTGGGCCTATCAAACGTCCATCCGTACCCCCACTAGAACTAATCTATACTCCCTTGTCTATGGCATCAAATCCAACATGCCAATCGAAGTCGAAATCCCCTCACTCTAAATATCACTCAAGAATCTCATCACTGACGAAGACACACCAAGTGGCATGACTTGCACAATTAGAATTTCTGGATGAAAAATGGGTCAAGGCTTGTAACCATCTGCAAGCCTATCAACACTGACTCAAAATAAGCTACAATAAGAAAT
Source organism: Sequoiadendron giganteum (assembly GCA_007115665.2). Classification (NCBI taxonomy): domain Eukaryota; kingdom Viridiplantae; phylum Streptophyta; class Pinopsida; order Cupressales; family Cupressaceae; genus Sequoiadendron; species Sequoiadendron giganteum. The sequence continues at coordinate 150,925,926 of VCHN02000014.1, read as the reverse complement.
TCCACCCTCATCAATTCAATGTTGGCGACTTAGTTCTCAAGGAAAATAAGTGGAATCAATAAGATCAAGAAAATAAAGGTAAGTTTGAAGCAAATTGGTTCGGCCCTTATGTCATCACCACCATGTATGGTTCTAGAGAATAAAGGATATGTACCCCTGAAGGAGAGCCCTTGGAAGAACCCATCAACATCATGCATCTGAAGAAATTTTATACTTAGGTCAGTTGGGGTATCCTTCACGGTAAAGTCTTAAAAATACAAAAAAGTAAAAATTTATCAAAATCCAAAAATAATCAAAAGATAAAAAAAATCAAAAAATAGTAAAGAAAAATAATTCTTCCTATGGTGAAAACCACCCCTATGTGGCACCTTGGATACATACGATTGGTGAAAACCTGGCAACAGGCATCTCTCATATAGGGCTTAAGCATTATCTACCTCACGTCTTGGTTACTTTATGATTTATCTATCTCGATCCTCATCATCATATTGATCATATCCTCCCATCCGCTTACATTACCTGGCTGCTTGGTATATTTCTGGTTGAGAATTGGATGAATATCATCCGCTATCTTTCAATCTCGAGCATCTATCCTATTCCTAGCTTGTGTCGTCTCATTTTTTTGGTTGTCTCCATCTAGAGTCATTCATCGTGTCGATCTCCATCTAGGTTTCATCCTGTCTCTCTTGAACTACGTAGGAAAGGTCGATTATCTGATCTCTCTCTGAGGCTTTGTTTCGTCTCATCTTTTGTTATCTATCTGGACTGCTATCTCTTGTTGTTTTCAGAAAACCACATTGCCCCTACGCTTTCACGTAGGCAAGGCTGATCACTTGATCCACCCTCGAGGCACTTTTTCCACCATCATCTATCACCATTCGTCCCCTTCTCGATCTTAACCATCGTCGATCTTTCATCCTCTATCGAACTACGTTTCCCCTGCACTTCCACATAGGCAAGGTTGATATTTTGATCCACCCTTGGGGCTTTGTCTGTCTTTTCTTGGTCGCCCATTGGTTTCCATTAGTCCTCTTACCGCTCTTATCCATAGTCTTTTCTTGAACTACGAGGGCTTAGTGCTCTCATGTAGGCAAGGCTAATCTTTGATCAACCCTTGAGCCCCTAGGTCTTTAGGGTGTGTCAGTACTCTTGTCTTGTTGTCCTCTTGTCTTGTCATCTTGTCGTGTCATCAAGTATGTCCCTATCATTCCTAGTTCTTCACAAACAAGATCCTCTAGTGTTAAAAGATTTGATTGGTGGCAAAAATCCTACATCATTTAGGTCATTTTAGTTTAGCATCCATCATCATTCTTAATAGGATGCATCCTTCCTAACATACTACATCAACCCCATCCATCCTTGTGATCTTACGGAAAAAGATGTTTGAATTTGATCGTGATCTTTTGATGCTTTTGAATTTTGTTTATTGTTTGAGCTCCCTCTTGTAACTAGTCAAGATCGCCATGATCCATCATATTATGGTGTGTTTTTCCTAGTCAACATAGGGGCATCTCTTGATTGTTTATTGTTGTTGTCTGCTGGGTTTTCCCTCATGGTATCCACTGAGATTCCCCCCAGATCTTATGTTACATGGGGACATCCCTCTGTGCTTGTGGTTATCCCAATGCCTAGTTTGACCAAAGTCTTTGTTACTATGGGGTATTGGGATAACCTTGTTTGTTGTGTTTGTTTCTTGCATTAGACACTAACTCACCTTGGTTTTATCTACCATGGTGGTTGGTGTCTTATGCTATAGAAAATATCAATTCTCTGAAAGATGGAAAATTACATTCATATTGCATTTCATTTCATCGCATGTCCCCTTCATCCATCCTCGTTCCTAACCTATGACTCATGATTTTGGTTGTGCAAAATTTGATTTATTTCCACTCTCTTCTTCTCAAGATACTAATGGATCTTGACAAGTGTAATATCACACACACAATATGCTTATCATCTACCTACATTCCCAGGCTAGTCCTCATTGATATTTATGTTTGAATTGCATTTCATGTGTAAATTCTTTTTTTCCATCCATATTGCATAAGTTCATTAGGTTAAGTATCTTAGGTTCATTTATCCATACATCTCCATAATCACATTTATATATTACATGCATCACCATCTGCAAATACATCATTAGGTACATAATAATCACAATGACATTAACATAAATAAATCATCAACATCATAATCATCCATGAATGCATAAATAAATCATCATAATCATAATCATCCATGAACACATAAATAAATCATCAACATCATGCATAATCAAATCATCCACATAAACATAAATCATCATATACATGTGCACATATTACATGATCTATCATAAGATCATAAATAACCATAACATAAATCATCCATCACATAAACATAAGGCATAGTGTCAATGAGGACTATCACATATCATAATCAAAATCATACAATGTCCATCTCATCATAATGTCTAAAACATAATCACATATCCCTCACATATATCATCAAATAAGGAACACAATCCAACAATGTAGATCATATCCGCTCCCTGTCGATATGTACTAAGTCTCCATCTTGTACCTATCAAAAAACTGGTATCTTATCACCTACTATATGAGCTTCCCACGTCTGATTCCTGAGGTGAATCAGGCATTGGTCCTTTGTGTATCAAAGTCCCTTGATAATCCGCATAGTGAGGATGAGTCGGCTGAAAGTTGCTATACCCTCTGGTACGTGTCCCTATAGATTGGGATAGTGCCAGCCTCTGAGGTACCTTCCTGACATAGCGTGTTGTGCGCTACACCCAATCTGGAACTGCTTGCTCATAAGTACACCTCCAGTAGGTTGCCTTCAGCATGTAATCATATCTCTACCTAGCCTAATATCTAGCAACATTTTTCTCATGCCTATATCTATCCTGATCTCCACTAATAGCTCACCGCTCCTACTCCCATGCCTCCTGAACTACCCTCAGTAGTTGTACCTACTCTATGGTCCTGTCCCTCTCCACCTGTGTAGTCTGTAACTTTTCTTGAAATCCCTATATGTCTAACTCTGTACCATCCTCATCACTCTGCATCACTTGTGACTGACTCTATGTTGCATCTCTCTTAGCACTCTCTGCTCAAGACATTATCGTATCCCTCTGCACCTGAATCACCTAAACCTGTCTTTGTGCATTCTCTCTCTCCCCTTGCATCACCTGAACCTACCTCCATGCACTATCTCTCTCCTCCTGGAGGGCCCATACATCTACATATGTTGTGTCCCTCTCCCTCCACACCATCTCTAGCTGGGCCTCTACTGCCTCAACCCTCACTCTCACCTCCTCTAGGGATGTCTCTGTAGTAGATACCCTCTTCTAAAGCTATGTCCTCTCCCTCAATAGTCCTACCATATGTACCCTTAGTGTCTCCATCTCCCTCTCGGCCTACTGAAAACACTTCACTGAGACATGATCCGACTTTGGTTGTCCCCACATTTGTGATATGATCATCATTGCCTATAAACTATCCCAATCCCAAGTCACTCTGGCTAGCTCACCTCATACTCCTTCCGTCTCTGCTCACACCTCATCCCTCTCTCTCTCCGCATCACATACATCTACCATCAGCCAACCCACAACAACATCAAACTCTCTCTATTATGTCTCCCTCACTCTCTGCACCTCCGCCTCTACACTCATCAACTCCTCCTCCATCACCCGTAGCCTCGCCTGGGCCCCCTTAGTAAAACCATAGGATCCTCAACTGATACAGCTGGTAATACTGTTAATGGCTCCACCACATGAACCTCCACGTCCATCACATCAATCTCTACCTTCTCCTGTACCTAATCAACCTTGCTCCTCACCTAAATCCTCTTCGCCTATCCTCTCCTCCCCACCCTCATCTGTCTCATCGGTGAGACCACATTTCTTTGAGGCATTTTTTCAAATAGTTCACTGCCTTGTCTATGCTACGACATTTTTCATAATGTCTACCAAATAATTTTATCAAACAGTTCACTGCCTTGCTGCTATAGCTAAAAGCCTAAAATAGGTGCTTTCAAACAAGCTATGGATGCTTGCTACCAAATCATAATAGTAAGCAACAAGATATGGTCTCATTATTATTTTTCACATGAAAAACAACATGATTTTATTCATGCTTTTTTGTAGGTTTTAAAAGCATTTTTTGTTGATTTTTTAGTTTTTCCTGATCAGACGAGAAGCTTCTAAGCATCATGGTGTCCGAGTAATAGCATGCTAAGGTTCGTAGCCATTTTGAACTTTGGACCCTTAAGGGATGGATCCGGTTGAACATAGCTCAGAGCGATTCCGTGTGTTTGGGTGCAAAAGAGGACCATGCCTAGGATAAAGATACCTATTTGGATGCATTGGAACAATCTGTTTGGTCACACGAGCTGCAAAACAAAAGTTGCACCACTTTGCAACTTTCAACTACTTGCATTTCAAAACTTTTTCCTCGAGTGAAAATTTTCCACCACAAGAAAATGCCTCTGAGATAGCAAAAATCGAGCGAGGTTATTTGTAGAGGGGCCCAACGTGATCCCATAGGATCAGACGAGAAGTTTCCAAGTGTCACAGTGTTTGAGTGATAGCATGCTAAAGTGCAGCCATTTTGCACTTTGGACCCTTAAGGGATCGATCGGGTTGAACGTAGCTCAGAGCAATTCCACGTGTTTGGGTGTGAAAGAGAACCATGCCTAGCGTAAACATACCCACCCGAACGCGTTGGAACAATTCATTTGGTCACACGAGCTACAGAATGAAAGTTTGAAAAGTTGGTTTCTTGGTGGTTAGGGGCATTGATCAATTATAGGAGGATAAGAAATTCTATGTAAATCCTGGAGAGGCTCGAGTTGTGGTTCTTGGATTGGAGGGAAAAGAATAAATCTTGGAAATTACTTTGTTTTCTCATAGTTTTAGTGATTATTCTGAGTTCCCTACCTGTGTACAAGTCGAACAAGTCTTATATGTATTGAATTCCCTTGAGTAACAGTAGATAAATTTTCTAACTTGTGTTTGTTACCTTGGAAAGGTTTGGTTTAAAATTTCATTTGAAGGTGATTTCATCTTTATTCCATGAAGATATTGCAAAATGTGTGAAAACTTGAAAAAATTGTCAAAGATGTCAAATTGGGTAAATGAAGGGATTTTGCTATTTTTGAGTCTAGAAGTCTTAATGAGGTTAAATAAGTTCTAAATTACCATATTTCAGGTGTCTAAAGGTATTTAGAGTTTGAAAAGTTCAATAATTGCAAAAATGCAAAATGTTGCAAATGTTGTCAAATTTGTGATTATTTGCAAAATTAGAGTCATTTAAAGGTTAATTGGGTAAAAATTGGTTGGTTTTAAGGTTTTTATGCCTTTTAAATGTTATAAGAGGCCTTCTCAAGCTCAAATAATTTTTTTTGAAGGTGTAATAAATTCACAGAATAAGAATACCACATTTTTTTGGTGCATTTTTTGAGTTTTTTCACTATTTTTCAAAATTGATTGTTGTTGTACGGATTGTACAGAACCAATAATGCCTTGAAATATTTAGAGGTTGAATTTTTATGAGTTTTATTTTATCTACACTTGGTTTTCATTTCTAATCTTCTGTATTGTAAGAGAAATTCAAAAAATAAAGTGTATACCCTATTTTTTTCCTTTATGAAGGGTTTGAAAGCAAAATAATGAGTTTTTGACCAATCCACCCACTATTTTCTCCTGTAACTCGGTGGATTGGTGAAAAATATATTATTCTAGATTTTTCAATGCATTTTATATCAAAATAAAGCATTCTTGTGGTGATTGTGTGATGCCATAGAGCTGGAAATGCAAATTTTCCCTTGAAAAGTGATGGTTTTGAAGTTCTTTTCAATGAAATGTTGATGAAGTTGAGTTTGTAAGCATTTAAAATGTCAAGGAAGACCCTATGAAAGTTTTTTGGACCATTTATTTGTTTATTGAAGCTTGCGAATGAAGATTTTGACAAAACCCTTGTTTTTGCATTAGAAAAGGAGGTTTTTTTGAGTTGGGAGTGTTTTTGGCTGTACAGGTGAAAAATAGTGCTAGTTTATGTGGTTTTGGACCATTTAATTTTCTGCCCCAATGTTCCAAGGTGATTGGATAAGTTTGAAGGGTACTTCCTTTGTTAAATTGACCTCTTTTCCTTGATTTTCCGATGGTGAGTGTATTGGAAGTCTAAACTGGTCCAAAGAAGTTATACTTGATCTTGAAGTATGTTGTGTAAGTCCTTAATGGGTGTCTAAATCCATCATTTAATTGACAAGTCTTTTGAGAAAGTTGGGTGAAAATTCTCTTGTAGTTGTTTAGCATTACTCGTAGAAAGAGTGTACCTGACAAGTGGATTTGTGAAGTTCTTTTGATTTTTCTTTGGATTTTGGGTTGATCATATTGTATTTTTCATTTTAATTTGATCTCCACCCTGGTTCTGCATCATTTATTCAACTCCTCCTAAGACCTTAGACTCAAAATGCACCAGCAACCGATGTTTCTCATACCACTGAACACTTGCACCACCAACTGATGTTGTTCTTTTCTTATATACTTTGAAAAAATTTAGTATTACCTACAGTCACAATAAAAAATGGATCAATGATAGTCGTAAATGCATATGACATCAAACATTAATGGTGAAAAATCCTTATTGCAAGGTGTTGGTCCAAAAGAGTGATCAATAACATGACTTTACAAATTCAATGTGCATACTTACAAATCAATCTAGTGAACCATTTGGATCTGCTCTACTCTTTATTCTGTCAAGTATTGCCTTGTGGTCAGACTCACACACTTTCCACAAGTTCTTGTTCGCATGTCTGCCCTTATACTTGATCAAATGAACGTTGGTGGCAATGACAAGGTTCGAATAATGAAGAATTTTTTGATGCGTGTCGAAGTCCTCAAACAAACAAACTACAACATTCTTAACTGGATACCTTTGCAGCCATGTTCCAGTAGCAACTACCGAACCTGTAGGATATTCTATGTTTTCTCCGTCTATAACTGGGGACTCCAATTTCTTTTTGGCCTCGATACAACAACACAGGTAATAATATGTACCCTCTTCATTGTCTTCATCTACAATCACCGCATAAACGTACCTTGCATTGATATGTTCATCTTGTTAGATTTATTTAGTGAGAAACATAATAAAACTTGTAAGTAAGATATATTACTTGGTTCTAGTAGGTCTGATACATGATCAAAGTCAATGGATGATTGCATCTCCATGATTTGTAGAGCCGTCAGGAGTTGATAAGTGTCAAGTGGGGTTAGACTTCTTACAGACCATTCGTCAACCCACTATGTTGACTCATAATGATTCCATGATTGAAGTATACGTGCATAAAAAAAGCATGCCATCTTCCTTGTATGGATAGTTCGTGTACCTGCATTGAAGCTTCTAAAAGAGTTTAACTCACTTGATCCTATTAGTGTACAACAATCCTCATATTTTGAAATGTTAGTATCATCTACTAAATGAAAAAAATTATGAACTAAAGAATTACCTTCACTACCTGGACCCATTGCACCATTGCACCACTGGACAATTGATCTTGAATCTATCAACTTTACACTGTTTGTGTACTTTAACTCTTCTCATGCTAGGGCTCTTTCGATACATGCACTTGCTCCATCATGCTCCCCCTTTCCATGCCCGGCCTCTGAGAAGTTCCACATATGTTGAACACCACTAATCCTATGCATCCTGCTCAACCAGTAAAACATTTTGGCGTTCTTGAATTGTGATGTACAATTATCTGAGCATATGATATGTTGACTAAATGATATGCCCCTGCTAGCCAAATCAACATAGAACATATGAAAGCAACCTTGAACAAACTCTGTAGAATGTGTGAGATCATCAATGATGTAAAAGTGATACTCCCTCAATACTTTCCTATTTTCCTCTGTACTATCATTTGCATGAATGAATGCTATATGCACAAATACAGCAACCTGCACGGAGTTGTAGTACTGTGATTGCACCTTGTTCTGTGGTTGTAGTGTGTAGTTCTCAGCGAAGTTGACAACTGAAACGATATGACAAAGTGGAAATGTGTCCTTGCATAACTTGAACTGTGAGTCCAACCATTGTGCTTTGTGTGTATGCATTGCATAATCATAGATCACCTGATCATGAAAAAATGCCCATAAACTGATACACTGGAATCTTATCATTGACCAATTCACACTTCTTTTCTTCTTTCCCATGTTTTAGACTATATGCCACTATCTTATATTTTCCAAATTCCACAATTTTGTCTCCAATTGTGTGTGTACTAGCCATGTGTTGGAAAATTGGAAAATTTTGCATGCCACCACAATGATCACATGTGCCATCCAAACATGATTTTTTGTAAAAAAAATTGACCATCCTCTCTTTCACATAAAATGGAAGACAAAATTTTTCTTGATGATTTAGGTGGAGGCATTATGTTACATTCCTAAAAAACATTGTCAGTATGCATATTTACACATATACGTCGATAAACATCATAATGGTTCGAAAACTCAATATGAACCCTACAACAACAAGTAGTGCGTGTGTGATTTATTTTGACATAAAAAAGGCTTTAGCATTTCAAAATACCTTTGACATATTTTAATTTCAAGAAACATCCGTACAAAATCAACAAAAAGTTGGGTTTGAGTGGTATCCAAATAATGCATTGGATGTGGCTCACGGTTTTTACTACCAATTCTCCTTCTTACAACATCTCTTTGATTAGGAGAGGTCCTTGTGTTATCCTTCCAATAATTCACAATTAAAGATCTCAAGGCTTGAGCAATTCTTGTGTCTTTCCATGGCACTCTACTCGAAAATGCCCATAACTCATTGTTATTTGGATCCTCCACTATTTCACGCCTTCCTTTGGCTCTCATTAGAGATGATCTATTTATTTTCAAAGACTTAATTGCCTTTGTAAGGTTCACCTTGTTCCTTGTTTGACTACTTAACAGTGTTGTTGTCATCACACGTCATGTGGCACAACTATCCTTCATGTGTGAGGTGGAACCCATGCTCTCGTATGCACTCATCAAGTTCTTTACAATGGAATTTTAACTTGAGTCATTCAAAAATCTTAGCCCACCTTAATGGTGGGCCTAAATTTGAGTTGCCTCATTATTTCAACAAATAGTTGGCATCTTCCACCCTCACTTAGCTTCGCAAAAAACAAACTCCATATCCTTTGTGCATATCTTTGACATGTACGTTTTGGAATCTTATGAGGCATCCATTTCAAAACATTGGAATCAATATCAATAAAAAAAGTAGGTTTTCTATGCAAGACTCTAGGAGGAGTTCTCAAATGTAAATTTGTGTCAATATTGGGAAGGCCAACAACATTGGGGATAGATCGTATACCTTCAATTGGAGGTGCAATTGATGGCATACCTTGAGATTGACATGTAAACGATGTTGTACCTCCAACTTGAGATGTCGTTTGTGGAGTGCCTTCAAATAGAGATGTGTTTGCTGATGTACTTTCAAAACGTAATGTTTTTGATGGTGTGTCTTCAATTGGAGATGTGATTTCCAATGTACCTGGAAAACCGCATGTTTTCAATGTGTCTTCAACTGGAGATGTGCATTGAGCTTCACCTATGGTTGATTATGTGCCCCCAACTTTTTTATCCATTCCTGTCCTTCCACGAACTTTCCTCATTCGTGTCCTTTGTTTTTCCAATTTGACATCTCTCTTAGATTGCACGGGAATTTGTGGATGTATGGGTTGCAATTCCTTTGCTTCGTGAGCTACATTTTTTGATTCTCTTCTCCTTGCATTTTTAGTTGCACATTTTTATGGTGTTAGAGGCTTCGATCATTTCCTCGGCATGAACTTCAATGCTACATGTTCACAAACACACATAGAACAAAAGTAAGTAATGCATTTTACAAAAATATTGATATCGTTGATTACATTGCATTAAATATGAAATACACCAAAGCATTTTATGAAAGAAGGCAACAAGTTGTTTGGAATTATCAAACATGTCTATGCTACATAATATTTTTCATACATGATGGAGTTAGATGTCTGTAGGGTTAAATATTAGAGTAAGGATTTTGAGTGTGTTTGAAGATTTGGCAAATTACTTATTGGCTGATGCAGTACATGTAGGGATTCACAATGAACTTGTTCAAAGATTTAAAGGAAGTCTCTTAATAGACTTACACACAACTTGATCACTTAACTTACCAAGAAACACCATTTTTGATGCAGAGAGGGGTGGAAACCATTCAATACAACAAATCAATGAGAATCAATTCGATTCCAAAGCAAAACTAGTTTTTCAACCGAAAATCCCAACTTCTACCAAGCTTTCCCTTGTAGCATAGGTAACTCGGTTCAAGGGCCTTTTCACCAAGATTTTATAAAACACTTGACAAACTCAGGGATGATTAAGATACCCATTTGCAAGTTATAAAACATAGGTAAACCCCAACATCAACTCCTTTGGAACAACATTGACTTCTAATAGACCCACCTTGGAAAAGGCTATTCAATTGGCCTAATTTACAAAGAGAGTACCTTTTAAACACTACATATTCACTCAAAATCCTCAAAAAGAGGTATTTTATGTGTCAAAACCTCCAATTTCCTGATTTTTTACCAGGTCCAAGACCTCTAGACCCCTAATACACCAAACCCTCAATTTCAAGAAAAATACTTGGGGTTTTAATGAAACTCCTATCTCCCAGACCTGCCAGACCCATAATAAGTACCAAACACACTTATCGGACCCTGCACATGGTGAATAATACATTGCATGGACAATCCTTCCCACATTTTGTGAAAACACCACTTGAAGCCCTAATTTTCACCATGAAAAGACCCTGCTACAGTCCTAGAACATCATCCCAAACACCCAACCTTGACCCCACAACATTCTAAATAGGCTAGCCATGTATTTTAAAAGTTAGAGGACCCATTCCACAAGTTACATTAGATAGAAAAATTGTAATGGGTCGAATTACATAATGAAACCCCTCAATCCAAGAACACTGTGAAAGTAGGCAGCAACAGTAAAAACAATATAAATTTCTCTATACAAAGAGTTATAACCTCTAAAGAGATGAACATGAAAGATAATTCATTAATCTACAACATCCAAGTGGTTTCATATCATCTTAGAGTCTGTAGAGGACGAACAACAACAAGAAAAGTGAGAGAAACCAGTAAATTTCTAGAAAATAACATTCTTCTTGATAAGAAAAATGGGGTACAAATCAACCAACAACCTCTCCTTCGAGGCATTGAAGGTTATTAAGCATATTTTTATTTCATTCCAATTGCCTTGAAGTCTACAACTTTTGCATCTTTTAGCAAGTTTTCTGACCACATTTAGCCAAATTGCAAGCTATGACACAACTGAACTCCCTTAGCTCCAAATACATTATAAAATGGTCTAATTGACCTTACTGAATACAATATACTCAACATTAACTAAAATCCTAGCATTTGACCATGCTCACTAAAAGATGACATTTTCGACAAAATTGAGCTTACAAGGTGCTCCTGCACTAGAGGCCTGGAACGTTGATTTTGAAGTTGTGGACCTTTTGACTAGCATTATTGAACTTGAACTTTATAAAGGTTATGATGAAAAATTCACGGATTAGAGTTTCTAGTAATATTGAGTTTATTTCATTCTATTAGGAGTGACTGTTGTATGAATACAATATTTCGAGCAATAGACTTACATATGGTGGGTTTTGTTAAAATCTTCTAGAGGTTTAGAATGGTAGTCATCTTGAAAAGAATAGCTTGTTATTTATGGATGATCTTTGTTTTGTTTTAGATGTGAATTGGCCAGTTCAACATTGAATTGAAGTTTTTGAGATTGAAGATTGTTTAAAATTGATCTAATTAAATGATTGTTGAAGGTTTTGTCTCCCTGCTCTACATCACTGGCCTAGGGTATAAGTTGTTGCCACCTAAATGAAAACTAGAGACTCTTGTGTTTATTTTTCTCAAAACCAAATTTTTGATTGTCAACAAAGTCATGAAGAATATGAATTCAAAGAAGGGTTTGTGATGCTATATCTTATAATTATTCACTATTTCTTTGGCAATGAGGTAACTTAGAAAGACAATAAGCATTCTCAATTGCACAAATTTTCCCATTTTTTAATTTATTAGAAAGGTAAATGGTATGAATGAATGGAAACTTGTATTAACAACTATGTAAACTCACTTGAATTTATCTCAGCACATGTTCAATGAAGGTGAATTTTTTATGGAACAAAAAATTTAATGGACACTTGCATTAACATTGATGAAAGCTATTAGGTTTTCCAAATTAGATGAAAATAAAAGTTTTCGAAATTAATTGAAAAAGAATGAAATACAGTGAATTCCACTAGCCATGATGGAAATGGACTACGATAAGCAATGCAAATAGAATTCATAAGTAAATTTATGTTAAGTAAATGTCATGTTTTTAATTTTTTTGTTCTTCAAACTCATAAAAATTGAACTTTTTTAGCAAATCCCATCTAATTCAATGTTGAATTCTATGTCCAATTGTTATGATAAATAAAATCATTAAGGAAATTTAGTTTATATTGTCAAAAAAAAACAAAAAAACTAAATATAAACATTTCAATTTACCAAAATGAATATATTACCTCAGATAATGTAAAATGATGTAGAAACTTCAAAATGTCTTCTTCTACGTTGTCTACCATGCAAATTGGTGGTAAAAAGGTGATGGATCAAGCATAGATTGGTACAATATGAAGTCAACTATATAAAAAAATGTTTTTCTGACTCAAATAAAGTGTTGAATCAGACAACTTCACGAGAATGTGGGCCTAAATCATGGGGTCAAGCCTTATTTTACTATTTCATGGTAAAAAAAATTTGGTGCTTGCCAAATATGTTATTTTGAAAAGGAGAGACCTGAGAGAGAGGGAAAGAGACAAAATGGGAGAGAGATAGAGGGAGAGGGGGAGAGGGGGAGTGGGAGAGAGGGTGGGAGAGAGAGAGAGAGAGGGGGGTAGGAGGGAGAGACTTGAGAGAGAGAGAGGGAGATGGAGGGGACGTGGGAGGGAGAAACATAAGAGAGAGTGAGGGAGAGAGGATGGGAGGGAGACACCTGAGAGAAGGAGAGGGAGTCAAAGTGGGAGAGAGGGGGTGGGAAGGAGAGACCTAAGAAAGTAGGGTGGGAGGTAAGTGAGGCCTAACAGAGAGGGAGTCAAAGTAGGAGAGAGGGGTGGGAAGGAGAGACCTAAGAAAGTAGGGTGGGAGGTAAGTGAGGCCTAACAAAGAGGGATTGTGAGAGAGGGCATTGGAGTGACATTGATTAGTGTAGGTAGCATGGGAGGGAGTGAGACCAAGAGAAATAGACTTGAGAGGGAAATAATTTATTCAGTTATATGGTGGGGGGGAAGACCTTAGAGAGGGATTAGGAGAGAGATAAAGGTAGTGAGAGAGAGGGGGAGGGAGTGGGAGAGAGAGAGGGGGGGTAGGAGGGAGAGACTTGAGAGAGAGAGAGAGAGGGAGGGAGAGAGAGTGGGAGGGAGAAACCCAAGAGAGAGAGGGAGAGAGGGTGAGAGGGAGAAACTTGAGAGAAGGAGGAGTCAAAGTGGGAGAGAGGGGGTGGGAAGGGGAGACCTAAGAAAGTAGGGTGCGAGGTAAGTGAGGCCTGATAGAGAGGGAGTCAAAGTAGGAGAGAGGGGGTGGGAAGGAGAGACCTAAGAAAGTAGGGTGGGAGGTAAGTGAGGCATGCCAAAGAGGGATTGTGAGAGAGGGCATTGGAGTGACACTGATTAGTGTAGGTAGCATGGGAGGGAGTGAGACCCAAGAGAGACCCCCATCCATCAACCCCCATACCCTCTTAATCCCTCAACCCTTAAACCCTAATCCCTCAACCCCTATACCCTTTTAATACCTCAACCCTCAACCTTTAAACCCTACTCCCTCAACCCCTATACCCTCTTAATCCATCAACCCTCAACCCTTAACCCTTAAACCTTAATCCCTCAACCCCTCTACAATGTTAATCCCTAAACACTTAACCCTTAAACCTCAAACCTTAAACCCTAATCCCTCAACCCCTCAACCCTCAACCCTTAAACCCTAATCAGCCAACCCCTCTATAATCTTAATCCCTCAACCCTTAATCCTTAACCCTCAAACCTTAAACCCTAATCCCTCAACCCCTATACCCTATCAACCCTCAACCCTTGACCCTTAAACCCTAATCCCTCAACCCCTATACCCTCTTAATCCATCAACCCCTCAACCCTCAACCCTTAATCCCTAATCCATCAACCCCCATACCCTCTTAATCCCTCAACCCTCAACCCTTAAGCCCTAATCCCTCAACCCTCAACCCTTAAAACCTAATCCCTCAACCCCTATACCCTCATAATCCCTCAACCCTCAACCCTCAACCCTTAAACCCTAATCCCTCAACCCCTATACCCTCTTAATCCCTTGAACCTCCTTAAACCCTAATACCTCAACCCCCATACCCTCTTAATCCCTCAACCCTTAAACCTTAATCCCTAAACCCTCTACTTGAGAGAGAGAGAGGGAGAGGTGGTGGGAGGGACATACTTGAGAGAGAGGGAGAGGGAGAGGGAGAGGGAGTGAGAGGGAGGGAGTGGAAGAGAGATAGAGGGAGTCACTGTGAGAGGGAGAGGGTGTAGGAGGGGGAGACTTGACAAAGAGAGAGAGAGAGAGAGAGAGAGAGAGAGAGAGAGAGAGAGAGAGAGAGAGAGAGAGAGATGAGATGTGTAGGATGGAGATACTTGGAGAGAGAG
>VCHN02000014.1:150834362-150911052 GCA_007115665.2 Sequoiadendron giganteum | reverse complement strand
TAATCCCTAACCCCTATACATATAGTATATATAGCCCTCTATCCATCAACCCTCAACCCTCAACTCTTAAACCCTAATCCACTTCCAACTCTCTACAATCTTAATCCTCAACTTTAACCTCAACCCCATACTTTAATCCTCAACTCTCAACCCTCAACCTTATACTCCCATTCACCAACCTCAACCTTAACTCCCAACCCCCATCCTTCCTAAACCCCCAATTTGAGAGAGAGAGAGAGAGAGAGAGGGAGAGGTGGTGGGAGGGGACATACACTTGAGATAGTAGGGAGAGAGAGAGAGAGAGAGAGAGAGAGAGAGAGAGAGAGAGAGAGAGAGAGAGTGGGAGTGGAAGAGAGATAGATGGAGTCATTGTGAGAGGGAGAGGGTGTTGGAGGGGGAGATTTGACAAAGAGAGAGAGGAAGATGGGGTAGGATAGAGATACTTGAGAGAGAGAAAGAGGGAGAGAGGGTGGGAAGGAGAGACCTAGAGAGAGAGGGAGAGAGGGAAAGAGAAAAGGTGGGGGAGAGATAGAGGGAGGGAGAGAGACAAAGTGGGAGAGAGATAGAGGGAATGAGAGAGAGGGAGAGAGATAGAGGGAGTGAGAGAGAGGGGGAGTGGGAGAGAGAGAGGGAGAGACATAGAGAAGAGAGAGAGAGAGAGAGAGAGAGAGAGAGAGAGAGAGAGAGAGGGGGTCGGAGGGAGAAACCCAAGAGAGGGAGAGGGAGAGAGGGGTGGGAGTGGACACACCCAAGAGAGAAGGAGAGGGAGACAAAGTGGGAGGCAGAGAGGGGGTGTGGGAAGGAGAGACCCAAGAGTGGTGGAGAGATAGAGTGGGATGGGAGAGAGGCAAGGAGGAGAGAGAGAGAGAGAGAGACTTGAGAGATGGGAGAGGGAGGGAGAGGGGTACTGTGGAGAGAGGGGGTACTTGGGGATAGGAGGAATGGAAAAAGAAATGGAGGTGGAGATAATGGAGGAGGACAGAGGGAGAGAGAGTGGGAGGAGGTGGATGGAAGGAAAGACGCAGAGAGAGAGAGAGGGAGGAAAGGAGAGAGAGAGAGAGGAGGGAGGGAGTGGAGAGAGGACAATGAGGCCTGAAAGAGGGGAGAAGGAGGAATGGAGGAGACAAAAGAGAGAGAGAGGAGAGAGAGAGAGAGGGAGAGAGAGGAGAGAGAGAAGGGTGGAGATGGAGAGAGATGGAGGAAGGAGGGGAGAGGGAGAGGACATGGTGGAATGGAGGGGGGGAATGGAGAGAGAGAGGGGAGAGTGGAGAGAGACAGTGGAGAGAGAGAGAGAGAGAGAGAGAGAGAGTGTGTGTGTGTGTGAGAGAGAGAGAGAGGGGGGATGGAGATACCCAAGAGAGAGTGAGAGAGGGAGAGAGATAGAGTGAGTGAGAGAGAGGGAATGGGAGAGAGATAGAGGCAGTGAGTTAGTGATAGACCTAAGAGAGAGAGAGGGGGTGGGAGGGAGAAACTTGAGAGAGAGTGTCAAAGAGAGAAAGATAACAAACTAAGAGAGGGAGATGGAGTGGGAGAGACGAAAAGACCAAAGAGGGAGTAGGAGGGAGAAACTTGAGAGAGAGTGACAAAGAGAGAAAGATAACAAACTAAGAGAGGGAGATGGAGTGGGAGAGACGAAAAGACCAAAGAGGGAGAGGATAGAGAGAGGGAGAGAGATAGATTTATTTAGGTACCTATGTGGGAGGGAAAGAGACCTGAGAGAGGGGATTGGATTGAGAGAGTATTCTAGGTCACGTGGGAGGGAGTGAGACCTGAGAGATAGAGACTTCAGAGGGATAAAGAGTTATCTAGTTACGGTAACGGGTTAGAGAAGGTATGAAAGGTAAAACCTCGACTATCCATCTATGATCATAAATTGTGGACTCTAAGCATTAGCAAAGTTGTTCACCAAAGAGGGAAAATTCTAGTTTTGTGCAAAGTAGGCAATTTGGCGTTCGCCAAATGGCCTGCTTTGGACGTGTTAATTGACAGGATTTGCTAATATTTCTCATATTTTCGTCTGTGCTCCCCGTCTCATTTGCATGTCTTTCAATACAAGTTTATAAAAAAAACCGTGATAGCGTTAACCTCTCTCTTAACTATCTAAATATATAAAAAAAAATTCATTTTGATTTAGTTAAGGTTTTGATCCATGGCTTCTATTGTAAATGCCTCTATTTTTGGTCAAAAACCAACATGTGCTAGTTTTACGATAGATTTTTCCCCGTTCATTGAAACGTGAAATAAATTACATTTTTTGAAACTAGACTCCATTCTACACATGATGAAAAAAAGAAAGAATCAATTTTCGATTAGTTTGCAAAAAATTTAGGGGGGAGCACGCTCAAATTTCAACTTTTCAAAATGTGTCCACTTTGAAAATTCATAAAATATTATTTATTCATTAAAAAAATTATCCGAAAAAACGAGGATAAACTAAATGGTGTTAGCTAATTTCTTACTGTTGGGATTTTTGAAATTCTAAAAAAAAGTCAATCAAAAAGGGGGGAGCCCTCAGACACTATGCTATTTTTTTTGTTAAAACAAGACCTGCTTTTACCCCCTTTTGAGACCCTTAATTTTCACCAATTTCAAAAAAAATAGTAGCTTAGAAACTAGACTTGGAGCACTTCAATTTTTGTTCTTGCCGCATTTTGAAATTTTGAGCATAACTATCTTTATTTTCTCGTGCAAATAAGATTTTGCTGATTTCAGAAAAAAAAAAGTGGCATCTTAAGAACCAAAATTGTGTCACAGATTGGTGCACTTACCCCACTAGGTTCTTGTGCCTTGGGGTTTGATCGATTGGAAATATTTCTTTTAACAACCATGCTATTGGATCAATGTTTCAAATTGAATTGCAAGACCAAGTAAAATACTACCATGACTCATCAATCAAATGCTCATCTTATCAAATGTAAAAAAGAAGAAAATTCAAGTATTGGTTTGTGAAACCTAGTGAGGATGTTGAAATAGTGAATTGATAAGCCCTAGCTTGTTGCAAAGGCTCAAATCGTAGCAAGTAAACTTCAAAGTGTTTAGTCGAATTTGAGACTGCACTCGTATGTGAAAAATGGTGTACAAATTCATTGATTTTGCACTTTCACATTGTTGGAGGTTATAGGAGGGTTTCCAATTCCTAGTGCTCATGAAATTTAGAAGCAAAGTGGTAAAATGATCAATTAAACACAATTTATACCCTTCATAAACTTCATTCCAACAATGATTAATGCAAAATAAAAATAGGAGAGAAAAATAAACTTGTACATGGATACTTTTGTGGGGATTGAAAGGAGTAGTGGACATAATGAGATAGATAGAAAAATGGAAGTAATTCTTCTAAACTCCACAATCTTAGAAAATATGACACCAATTTTTTTGCAAAATTATTTTATAATTAAGAGGTACGTCGAAGTAAACAAGACATTAGTGGTATGGATGCCATATTAAAATTCTCAACTCCGTATTGAAACTCTACAAAACCACTTTTTGAACATACCCAACATTAAACCATCCCAATAATAACTTTGTGGAAATGGTTAGGACATTAAGAATCTAACAGAAATCAAAAAGTGATTTAAATTCTACAAAATATTTAAAATTTATAAATTTTATTAAAACATTTGACTTTAATCTCTTTTTTTTTTGTAGATGCATCAAATATGAAGCACGTGGATTCTAAGTTATTTAAAACTCAAAATTCCTCTACTAAAAGGTAGAAAATAATAATAATAAAATAAGGGGTGGAAATAGAGAAACTAGGAAAACAAACTTACTCTAAACAAAAGCAAAAGAGGGGGGTACATGAGACTGTGTACATGACACAAGAAGTCCCAAGCTATTAGTATCAATATCTTACCATTGACATAAATAGACATTGGGATTGACCTCAAAGAATTCAATTTTGGAGTTTTTTATTGGGAAAATGCATCATATTAATAATAGAAAAAGCATTTACAAGAGTACAAATGTCCTTGAAAGAGGCACATCCCAACCCAAATGGCTGAAAGAGACGTGAAACAAAAAACACCAGAACATATATCAACTAAGACAGCTGAAAGAAAAGTTGCTGAAGACAGCGTACAATTTACATGAGAATCAATTTTTTCAATAGTGAGGAGTACATATTCTTCCGGAATGCACCAGAACATATATCAAGTAAGACAGCTGAAAAAAAAACTTGCTAAAAACAGCATACAATTTACATGAGAATCATTTTTCGCCAATCTATTGCACTCAACTTTGGAGTTTTGGGCTGATGTTACTTTTGGAGTTTTGGGCTGATTGTTAGAAGTAACATCAGTTTGATTTACTTCAGGATTCTAATTGCAATAGCTTGGCGACTTTGACTTTCAATACTGGCTCGTGACTTGGAAATTAACTTGTGGATTTATTAGAGGTAATGCATTAATGGACTTGGGCCCACACAAGTGGCTTGCTTAAAATGCCCGACGATCGACATTGACACTGAATTTGTTGTGCTTTGAGGCTGTCTCTCCAGAAGACGAACTTCCATTTTTGAACCAGCAAACAACATCCACATTTGCCCACATGCTGTAAGTATGAAAACAAACATATGACAGAAAATGCAAATTAAATAATGCTTATGTCCAACTCATCTAATTATATGATATCATTTTTGGTACATAATCTCGTAACAGAACACCAACAAGATAGGAAAAACAATTGTACTCTGACACACTGCTAACCCTCTATCCTTTAAAGCTCGTCTACCCTTTGAAACAATCTTTTAGTGTTACAAACAGCGATATTTAATATTATTTGAGATTCACTTTACAATGTGCTGAATGCAAAATACATATTTCAAAAACCAAACCTACCTTAATTGCAGGAACATCATCATACACATACAGTGACCCAGCATAGAATTTTGTCAGTTGTGCGCCTGCTGGCTTTTCAGGAACACTAGGAGCACACCTTCAAAACAGGGGAAAAAAAGCCCAAATTATTTAATCAACAATAAAAACTCAATATATGTGAAATTATCAAACTCAAGTCAAGACATATAGAGGGGTCAGATAGTTCATCCCTGGATCTGCAAAGTTAACATCAAAGAGGATCAAATTACCCTGGGATTGAGTTGCTGGCACAGGCTCCAAGAATAGGCATGAGAGAATGTTGTCCTGTTAAGGGCATTCCTTGAAATTGCTTTGCCATGAGAGAAATGGGGATGTTGCTTGATGTTCATTGGAGAATGTAGGAATTCATGAATTAGAGACAGACAGCCAATAATTTGAACAGGTAAACGTTCGACCCTCCTGAATGTCATAATCTAAAGCAGCCTGATCATCGACTCCCCGAGCTGAATAAATAAAGTCAACTCGGCAACTCATTTTGCCCAAAATGATAGTTTCCAGAGACTATAACACTCCTTGCAGCAGGATAAAGATTTAAGGTCTGTAAGAGTTACAAATAAAGTTGAAAAGTTAAAACCCTAACTGATGTTTACTCAGGAATAATAATGTATAGAATAGCCAACATGCAAGATCTTGACTGAAATTCATCCAAGGAGGCCATGGAAAAGAAGAGCAGTCAACAGACATTGTAGACACCGAATTTCCTGCATGGCCTGCATTGCAAGGGTTAACCTTGTGTGGATTTTGTTTGCCTTCCCCAAACATATATATTGTTGTTCTTGGGTTGCCTAGGCCCTATACTATTAGGGGAAAAATAGAAAAAATGGCCACTTGTTAAACATAGTTCTCAAACTGAAACTAAGCCTAGGATCTAGTTGCAATCAAGGGAATATTGAAAACAAGTGAAAGAACTTTATTTACTTGGTAGTTGGTAAGGAAGGTGTTTCCTTTCTTCTTCCCTGGTCTTGTCACTCCATCTTCTCTGGAGTATAAGGAAGAACTTTATTTACTTGGTAGTTGGTAAGGAAGGTGTTTCCTTTCTTCTTCCCTGGTCTTGTCACTCCATCTTCTCTGGAGTATAAGGAAATCGTGAGAACTGGAGCTCCTGATCTGGAAGTCCTTGTTGAAAAGAGTTGAAGGCTGTGATGCAGGGGTTTTTTCCTTCTAACAGCTCCTATGACACTTTTCAAGCTCACTGTAGTACAGCTATCCGCTGCAGACGAGATAGATTGTGGAGACCTGGCCATTCTATCTAAAAAGCACAGCTACAAAAAATTTAGGCGTCATATTCAAGATTCTGGGTAAGCTAGATAGAAGGTATAGGATCTGCCTCGCATGGGTCACAGATACTTGGCCTGGATGCCCAATGCAAATCAGGAATTCTGCAACTGTCATCTTCATCATCAGGCATGGAATGAGCAATCTGATGTGCCAAACCAGTGACGTGGGTTTTTAACTTTTTCAATGAATGCTTGTAAGAAGCCTCTGGATTCCACAAGCTTAGTTTTTGGTTTTTGCAGGTAAAATATTATAATATGAAGATTAAATATTTTTTATAACTAGTTTTATGAATGAGCCAATGAAAAAATAGTTCAATTATTTATATTTTGCAGATAAAGTTGCCCCGGCAGGAACTAATATTGATTGGACTATTTCTAAATTTAGTACTTTCCTAATTATAGGGTCTACCAAATCAAAAGAAAATCTAACATAAATAGTTAAATAATATGACACACAAGAGGGAGTGGAACAAGAAATGTGGGCCAGATAAAAATACCTGGAAAGTTATATTTTATATAAGAAAAAACACAAAGATAAAGATTATATAATATTTATATAGAAAACTTAGGAAGGGATCTTCTATACCATGTGCTGGCTGTAAACCAGCACATAGTATTCTGACCATAATCAACCCCAGCAGATTATAAAAGAACATCACATCAAAGCTTCTTTTCTAGTGAAGTGGAAGTATTTCATTTTATTTTGGGTAGTCCATTTGATAAGCCCTCTTCTAAAGTATCATCCCTAAATTTTACCCAGGAAAACATTACTTTGCAGTGGGAGGATATTTGCAGTTGAAGAATAGATGATATTGTAGTGCATGTTTGGAGTACTGGTAGATTGTAATATGTTCAACACATTCACCTTGTTCGTAGAGACTTTCTTCATTAAAGAAGGGTATCTATGAACAAGTTGAATATGTTGGTGTTACATTCCACAGCACTGCAGGATGTCCAACAGAATCACATATTCTTCAAACTCGTTATAGAACAAAGAAATAATGGCTGACTATGGTATTTGTAATGGTAGATATGTTTTTCTTTGTTTCTTTTTGTTAATTACTTCTTTTATTTGGGTGTTTAAATTAGCGACAATACTGTCTCCATAGGTATGGGTTGCTTCACTCTAGCTGTCACTGCTTGCTGTTGTAGCTCCGAAAAACCAAAATATGCCTAGTGGCTATAAAAGACCACTATATCTGTCTAAATTGTTTTAATGGAATATAGTACTCAGAAAGCACTAGCAAGGATACTATGGCTGGCAATTGTATCTATTATTGTAGGTATGTTTTTGTTCTTTTTGGTTTCTTTCAATTAATTACTTCTGTCATTTAGGTATTTAAAGTAGCAACAATACTGTTCCCATGGGTATGGCCTGCTTCACTCTTAGCTGTCTGTCAATACTAACTGTTGTAGCTTCAATAGTTCTAGGTATGTGTGGCGCCTATAAAGTCCACTATTTTATCTGTATTTAGATTAAGCAATTCCAATAGAAAAATCAATAGTTTTTATGCAATCTATGGACTTAACCTATGATTTATAGGGATTCCCCTGAGGATAGATCTTTTCCGTAGACAATTACTTTTGGCTTATTTCTGTATTTAGCTTAGTAGCCAACATATGTACAGGAATTTATTCAACTATATTTTAATCTCACACTTGTAACTTAAGACAAACAGAGTACCATGTGCTAAGGGTACACAGGTTCATGGAACCAGCACATGGTATTCTAACCTTAATCGGATCACGTCATATTATAAATGAACATTAAAGCTTCATTTCAAGGTGGAAAGGTGCAAGTGTTAGCTTTTTAGTTTAGTCCTGTTCTAAAATAGCATTCCTGTGTAAAAGGAAGGATATTTGCAGTTAGAAAAATACATGAAATTGTAGTGCATGTTTGGAGTACTGGTAGACTGTAATAAGCTCAACACATTCACCTTGTTCATAGAGACCTTTTACTATAAGAAAGGGTGTCTTGAACAAGTTGAATGTGTTGTTGTTACATTCCACAGCCCTGCAGGATGTCCAACAGTATCACATATTCTTTAAACTCACTACAGATCAAGTAAACTATGGCTGACAATAGTATTTGTAATTGTAGATATGTTTTTTTGCCCTTTCTGTTAATTGTCTTGTTTTGACAATAATATCTGTAAGTATGTATTTTTTCCTTTCCTTCTGTGAATTACTTCTGTTATTTGGGGTTTAGACTAGCAACAATACTATCCCCATGGTAATAGCCCTGCTCCATTCTAGCTATCGATACTAGCTGTTGTAATTTCAATATTTCCGGGTGTGTGTGGTTCCTCTAAAATCCACTAGTATAAATTCTTTTAATGGAATATAATACCCAGAAAGGACGTTGAATAGAAAAATACATAATATTTCAACGGTCTATAGGGCTTAACCTAGAATTGTTTTTTGCCTTTCCCTGGGGATTAATCTTGCCCATAGATAATCACTTGGGTCATTTCTGTATTTAGGTTATTCAATTTCAATAGAAAAATACATATTTCTTGTGTAATATATGGACTTATATGCTATGATTTATATACATTTCCTGTGGATAGATCATTGCAATAGACAATCACTTTTGGCTGATCTCTGTATTTAAGTAGCCAACATATTCAGAGGAAAGCACTTTCAGTGAAATTTATGTCCTTTCTTGATGTCCTTCAGATGAGCTTTATTTTGAAAAGTGATTTTGAGGTCTTCTCTTCAAGAGAAGAAAAAAAATAATTTCATCTGTCATCATATTTAAGCTCTATTAAAAATCTTCTAGACTGCTAAAGAGGCCTTTCTATTTCCAAGTCTGTAGTTTGAACCTTAGCAGCGACATTGGAAGGCCCAGCCTGCAGCCTACCTGGTCATCTGTTAAATAGGATATTGCCAGGCCTAGCCTACAGGCCTTCTTGGTCATCTATTAAAAACCTATGTTGTAAGAAATGCAACAGGTTTGTTTTTGGCTGCCTTACTATTCCCTTATGGTTTGTTCTCTATTTTTTTAAACTGATGTTGTATTATATTATATTAAAACTGATTTTGGGAGCCAGCTTTACATCCATACAAATGTTACCTTGTATCTATCATCTGTTTGTCTGAATGCTTGGCCTGGATTAGCATGATAGAGCCTCCAGTAAATTTTCCCCTCTTTTACTACGCGATTCCATTTTTTGCCACTACGAGTATGTGTGCTCATTTCTCACCCATTTTCTGCTAAGGAATTCTGTTGCTCCTCTCCATTTCGCAAATTGTTCTTCTGGTTTCTGTATTAAATAATAAAGAACATTGACTTTTAGCATTCAAATAATAGATTGAAAAATTAGACAAGAGATTGAGAGCATTTAGAAGCTGAACCCCATTTAATAGTGTTTGACATTAATCTGAATCTCCAAACAAACAAATTCTTAGAATGGATGAGACACAAGAGAGGAGGCTATATCATGATCAGCTGATTAGTTCACTATGATCTGTGTAATACAGTTTGCTTATCATGCATGTTAAACAAATACAAGGCTGTACGATTAGAAGAGATTGCTGGTGTGTTTTAGGCATGACCAGTAGGTTGAGACTATTGATTTTTTAATTGTTAAAGATATCATCCTTTAGTGAGCTGGAAAGTTTTCTTTTAATTATCTGTAATTAAGATTCAGGATAATAGTTTTTCCGAGAGCCGGCATTAACTTATGAAATCTATTGATATAGAGATATACTTTTTATTAAGAATATATTTGTGATTTCTACATATAGAGATAAATTATATTTTTACAATCGAGAAAAGATTTTTTCATCCTTTCGAAGCATTTAAGAGAATGGAATGTAGCGGATTGTTTCGCCAAATGAGCCTCTGATCACCAGTAAAATTAGAGCATTGTTGATAGGGATCAACTCTTGTGTCATTAGTTAGACCACTTAGTGGATATGGACAAGGCTATTTAAGCCCCTTGCTTTGTACTTCTTTTGTTTTTGAATAAATTTTTACTCCTATTTTAGTTTAAGAAAATCTTCATGATGATAAACAAAAGATTAGTACAAACACTAAAGATGAAAAAACATATTGCAATAATCAAATTTGTATATTCATTTAAGAAAGTCTTTGGGATAATAAACAAATGATGATTTTTGCAACAATGGTTAAGATGACAAAAATATAATATTGTGATGGCCAAACTTTGTATATACCTATTTTATTTCCATTTAGTTTTGTGTCCATTTAAAAAAAGGTGTTTTGATAGATAGATATATTAATAAATTACTTGAAATTCAAATTTAGCAACACTCATTAAACTTTTTCCTTCCAAAGGTAGATTAATAGAATTTTGTGTGATTTATTGATATGTCCTTGTATTTAAAGGTATTCAATCAATCATGCACTCATCCTTTATTGTCTTTTCTATATTTACTTCAATTGGTGTATTTAAAGAATCAATATTTGTACAAGCATTCCTAAGAGCATATGCATGTTCGAAGAACATTATTTTCAACTTCCATGCATTTTTGTTGTTGTTTGGCCTAGGATAATATGCTCCCTTGTGACATAACAAGATCCCAATGAATTCATTCTTGATGCAGATTGAACCTTTGTTCCTGAAACTGATGCAGATTGAACCTCTATTCCTGCACCCAGTCTCCAAAGTGTTTCAGGTCCCTTCTCAGCTTAACACCATAACACCTACAGCCAAAGGACTAAACATACGCACACCATTTTGTTCAACAAATCGATATGAAGTATATCACTTTAGCTTAAGATTGTAAAACACATAGGACATAACAGAGATGGACGTTGGAGCCAGGGAAAAAAAAACTTTCATTAAAAAAAAAAACACCAGACCAACAAGCTTTGTATCATTTACAACTCGAAAGAAAAAAATAGTCCTTCTTTCTTTTTCTCCCTAACATGCCGATTTTTTTCCCTCTCCAACCAAGCCCAAAACTCCCCTCCAAAGGAGAAGGTCAAAACCAAAATGAAAAAAACGCCCAGACAGATTGTCACCACCCCAAAAAGGAACACACGAACCACAAAATAGAAAAAAATAGACTGACAAAATCAGCCGTTACGTATCTGCTTATCTGGGAAAGATTCGGCAGTTACATCATCTTCCCTGTCTTTAAAAAGGTTTTGAACCACCTGGTTCAGAAAAAATAATTTGCATTACTACAAGCGGTTTGGTCCTCAAAGTATTCTCTTTGGATTCTTTGACACAATCTGAGCTATCATCCAAGCTTCTAATCCATGTTTTTCTAGGGACAAGAGTCCAATGCTGATTCCACCATTCAGTTGGATTGATAAAAGTAACCAAAGTCCCCAAAGCAAAACCAATAAAATAATCACTACTACAATCATTAGTTGACTTGTAATTCTTTCCTTGGCTCCAATCACACTTCACATCGCTCCTCTCAGACTGGGTAAGGCAATTACTTTGGATTGAACTCTGAATCACATTCTTGGAAGATCCTTGATTATTGTGCTTATACTCCCACAACTCACTATCTCCTTGAGAACGAAGGTCACAGTCAACTGAAACTTCCACGCCTATTTTACGAGGCACACATGTAATCTTGTTAGATGAATCTTGTTGCAGCTGTACATCCACTTCTGGTTGCATCTCATTCTTCAAATCATTTACATTTTTTGCTCCTAGATTTTCCTCCAACTCTCTTGGCGGAGCTAGAATTTTGTTATTTTTTTCAAGCTCGAACTTGGCTTTTGCTAGAAGAGACAAAGCTACCACTTCAGATGCTCCTTCCTCTTTCCATGGTTTTAAGAGCGTTTTCCTTCCTTCATGTTGGACCTCATAGGTGTTCTCCCTACCCCGATGTATTACGTTCCAATCATATTGCCAAGGTCTACCCAGCAACAAATGGCATGCATCCATTGGTACCACATCACAAAGCACTTCATCCACATATGGACCAATTTTGAAGGGAACAAGGCAAGATTTATCCACAAGTACACTATGATCTCTTTTTAACCAAGAAATCTCATAAGGATTAGATTTTGGAACACAAGCAAGTTGAAGTTTGTCAACCATCTCTATACTCACTAGATTATCAGTAGATCCACCATCTATGATTACCTTACATACCTTGTCCTTACATTTGCATTTTGTTTGAAAGATGTTCTTCCTCTTCCAGTCAGCTTCAGGGGCTTCTTTGTCTCCAAATATCCAGGTTCTTCTCAATATCAAGTTCTCTCCCAACTTAGCTTCAGCTTCTTCTATCCAAGCTTCTTCCTCCTAGGCAACCATCACCTTTTTGGGGTTTTGAGGACAATCTATAGCCTTGTGGGCTTCATCACAAATAAAACACTTCATAGGCTTCCACTCTCCAGGAGGTAGTTGTCCTCGTCCTCTACCTCTAAAGCCTCCCTTTCCTTTGAAGTCTGTTTTCACATTCTTGCCTTCTTTTGACTCTTCGCTTATGGTAGTTCCCAAAGAAACCTCTTTCTCTTTATTTTGTTTGCTATCATCCCTTTTACTCACTATTTTGTTTTTCCGATTTAGTTTCTCTTCTGCTTTTAAGGCATATTCATAAGCTTCATCCATCATAGGTACTTTCAACAATGCAAGCTCATCTTGAAGTTGAAATTTTAGTCCATTAATATACCTTGTTGTGCTATTTGCCCTTCACTTTCTTGTATATTTGTTCGAATTTGAAGCCTCATGAACTGTTCAGTATACCCTTGTACTAATTGATCCCTTTGTTTCAGATTTTGAAATTCTTTAAACAATTTTTGTTGATAATCAGAGGGCAGAAACCGAGCTCTCAAATGTTTCAGCATCTTAGGCCAAAGCCTAATTTTATTTTTCCCTTATTTTCTTCGTGAAATCTGTACATTTTCCCACCACAAGGCTGCATGCGACTTCAACTTGGACGCGACGATTTTCACTCTCTTCCGATCATCCTCATCAATATCCTCCATGTCGAAGTATTTCTCCAATTCCTGGACCCAATCTAAAAAGGCCTCTGGATTAAGCTCACCCTTAAAAAATCAGAAATATCAACCTTTATCTTAGAACTTTGAATTTTTAAGGCTTCAATAAGCCTCTCCATAGGGTCTACAACATTAACAACATTCCTACAAAGGTTAGCATTTCTCCTACCCCTTCTCCCCCAATTCATACAAACTCCCCTCTGGGCCATTGTTAATTGTTCTGATACCAAAACTGATGCAGATTGAACCTTTGTTCCTGAAACTGATGCAAATTGAACCTCTATTCCTACACCTAGTCTCCAAAGTGTTTCAGGTCCCTTCTCAGCTTAACACCATAACACTTGCAGCCAAAGGACTAAACATACGCACACCATTTTGTTCAACAAATCGATATGAAGTATATCGCTTTAGCTTAAGATTGTAAAACACATAGGACAAAACAGAGATGGACGCTGGAGCCAGGGAAAAAAAGCTTTCATTAAAAAAAAAACACCAGACCAACAAGCTCTGTATCATTTACAGCTCGAAAGAAAAAAATAGTCCTCCTTTCTTTTTCTCCCTAACATGCCGATTTTTTTCCCTCTCTAGCCAAGCCCAAAACTCCCCTCCAAAGGAGAAGGTCAAAATCAAAATGAAAAAAATGCCCGGACAGACTGTCACCACCCCAAAAAGGAACACACGAACCACAAAATAGAAAAAAATAGACTGACAGAATTAGCCGTTACGTATCTGCCTATCTGGGAAAGATTCGACAGTTACATCAATTCTTAAATATTGTCAACCTCTAGATATAAAACAAAAAATGAAACATAGGTACATTGGATGAGTACAAAATAAAGAATTTTGCATATTGTCAAATTAAACCCACAAGCATATGGCATTTATATACTCAATCCCAACCCTCAAATTCAACTATATATATCAAAAAAAGAATATTTTAACTCAAGGAAAATATCAAAATTAAGATTCCCTGATCTGAATCCAAAAGCACATTAGGCTCAAATCTAAATTATACTTCTATCATACAATTAAGTACACTCATTCTTTTAATTAATTTTCTAAAATAACTTACAATTATTTGAATTATCAATCCCTACTGCCACTAGTTAATCTAAATTAATTATATTCATATATCCAAAACATATTAAATTAAACTAAACTTAAAAGGAAACATTATTTCCTTTACAAATATATAAATTTGGTTTAATGTATTTGTTGGATTATAATTTATGCATTTAAAATAATTATGGTTTAATATAAAGAACATCAAACCAAATCAAATCACAAAATGGATCTTCAAAATTCATCAAATATAGGTCAATACTATTTTTTATAAATTCAAACATTTTAAAGTTAAATCATGCAAAATATTTAAAATTACACTTGTGGGAAGCAAAGTGAATTCATTAGTGAATTATTACAATTGAAAATGAACTAAAATTAAAACAAGGAAATTAAATTCATTATCAAACCAACCAAAAAGGCCTAGTTTGGAATTAAATAATATTTGATGCTTACAAATGATAAAATATTGATTGAATTAGACACAACATAAGAAAGAAAAGTGTTGCTTTACAAAAATGTAATGTTAATGAAAATTAAATTTTAAACTACAACTAAAATTGATAAAATAATTCAAAGTCAATGAATTGAATTTATGAAAATGAAGTTTTATTATGAACAATCCTTTAATTATTCAAATGTAATAGCTTGCTCAATCTTTTTAAAAAAATTAGAACTTTTGTAATGCAAAAGAGAATTTGACAATTCTTTAAAAATCATTTGATACTCTATATAGAAACTATCCCTTCTTATAATCAATTCACAATAAATTCTAAATATCGATAAAATTAATGTGAAGAGATTAATCCAAAATAAATTATCTAAATTATTCATATATATGAAATCCACCCTTTACTTACTTAAAGGACGAGAGATTGCTAATTAACATAAATCTAAAAATAGAGATTTAAAAAAAATTAAAATTAAAATGTCAAAAGAAGATTTGACAACTCTTTAACAATCAACTAATATTCTTTATAAAAATTATGCCTTTTTACATTTAATCCACAATAAAACTTGTTCATGCACCTCCAATTGACATTGAGAAAGGTTGAACTAGGGTTTTAATCCTTGCAAAGCTATAAAACTTAACCATAGTTTATAAATACCTACGTTGATAAAAGCTTGGGTTTGTTGTTTTACTATTTTCTATCATATAACTTGGTGCCTTTGGATAAATTTCAATAACATATAAACTATGTTATCAAAA
Organism: Sequoiadendron giganteum; assembly: GCA_007115665.2. Classification (NCBI taxonomy): domain Eukaryota; kingdom Viridiplantae; phylum Streptophyta; class Pinopsida; order Cupressales; family Cupressaceae; genus Sequoiadendron; species Sequoiadendron giganteum. The sequence goes on along the minus strand of VCHN02000014.1, from coordinate 150,895,692 downwards.
GTGGGAAGAAAAGTTTGAGTTAAGTCTCATCGGTTGTAATTATGTTGATTTTTACGAAAAAGTTTTCTTTTTGTTTTCATATTTGAACTACACATATATGTAGGTATGTATTTATTTGAATGTTAAATACATGCATAAGTGAGTTCTATAGACTATATTATATTGAAAACTTAGTAAGTGAGTCTTATACACTATATTATATTGAAAACTTATTGTTACATATTAAAGTTTGTGGTAAATAAGAGAAGATTTTTATGAGTTGAAGTTAACATTAAGGTCAAATGAATTTCTTATAGTGTTAGGATTTAATGTTATATTCACCTTGCAACTCTATGTATAATATCTAGTGTTTCCAACATTATTTGAATGGCGTATGTGGACATTGTGAGGTGTTGAGAGAAATTATATGTTTATTATTATTCTCTTAGGGACTTACAAGTATTATTGCAAGTAGTGGAGAATAAGGACATTATGAAAAAAGGTCAACACTAAGAGTTAGTAATCACCCATCACTATAATTATTCATATCTCTCATGGAATGCTTGGGAGTTACATTGAGATGAGTGAAGCATGTTGTTCATTGTGGTGACCTTGCATGTGTTATGAGGCTCTTCATGCCGCACTAGAGAGTTATTTTGCATATTGGAGTAGTGGAAACAAGAGTGATTTGGAAAGTTGTTAAATTTGGACATGGATATTTTGGTAAGCTTTGTGATAGTTGGGGTAGCAGAAGACTATTGAATTGGTGGAAAGTCAATAGATGAAAAGTAGATAAATGCTAGATGAAAAGTGGTGATCAAATGAGCTAGGGATGGTACCTATTAATATTTGTCTTGTATACACAATTTAAATGTTTTGGTGTGGGAAATAATACACACATATCTCGTTGGAAGGAGGTTATCTCAAGCACATGAGAAATATTGAATTTAAAACTTGTGAGGTTTGTATTATACCACAAAAATTGAGTTAGGATTAATTTCACATTGTACAATAGAACATTAGAAATGAATGAACAAATCTTATCATTTTGAATGACCTAAAAAATGTAAAAATTTTATCTTTATAATTCAAACTAAAAATTTAAATAAAATAAAATAAAAAACACTCCAAATCATACACTAATACTAAATACTCAAGACACCCACACAAAATAATACACAAACTATAATTTTTACCATTATAATTATAAAATAAATTTGTTCACCCTAAAGTATTTAATTTCACTATAGAAAATCCTCAACATTACTAACAATATTACTACACATTATCCTATTCCACTCTTTTCCAATTAATATATTTAATTTTGTCCTTTTATAAGCAAGTATAACAAAGAACACTTCTTTAACCATATCGAGATGAATGGGGAATATCACTTCTTTTTTATTATAAATTTCTATTAAATGGAGCGCAATACTAGGGGCTTTAATAGATTTATCCTATTGAATACTATTACTTGTTTCGAGAAAGAATATTTTGTAAGGAGTCCCAACATGTTTGTTAAAGGCCCCATGGAAGTGAGTATACAATTCAATTCTTTTTTTTCATTTTTCAATGATGATTGGGCTCTTTCTACATTTAGTAGCTTTCCACTTAAGTGTACTAAACCAAAGAAAAAGTATAATATAATTAGTAATTATATCCTACCACATATAAGAGAGATTCGAATAAGAAACGTTGATTAGATAAAATAGATTTTATATAAGAAAAGATAAAAAGATTATACAATAATTATTCAGCAAACTTAAGAAAGGATCTTTTGATTTGTTATATTACTGTTTATTTTATTTTAAAAATTATACAACTTAGAATAAAATTTATATTTAATTACAAAATAAATTATTATTTTTTATTATTTTATTTAAAATTTTATTATTTATTTTTATTAATATTGATTTTATAATATATTTATGAGATTATTATAAAAAAAAATATCAACTTATATAACCACATTCTAATCTTTAAATAATTCTTTTATTCAATTTTTAAATTATAATATTTCTTATATATATAAATCTTATTAACTATTTTTTGTTATGCAATTTTTTGTACTTGATTAAAAAATTATTAATATATATATGAAACAAAATTTAGTCAATTATATGTTAATCTCACAAAATTTAGTCAGTTATATGTTAATCTCACACTTTTACTAAAAACTTTACTATGAAAGTAAAGCAGAATACCATGTGCTAGGGTTACACAAGTTTCATGAAACCAGCACATGGTATTCTGACCTTAATCAGCTCTCATCATATTATAAAACAACATCAGAGCACAACTTCATCTCAAAAATGGAAAGATACAATTGTATACTTTTTACTTTGTTTTGGGTATAACATTTGCCTGAGCCCTGTTCTGAAATAGCATTCTTCAGTTTGACATAAAAGGGAAGATATTTGCAGTTGAAGAATACATGAAATTGTAGTGCATGTTTGGAGTACTGGTAGATTGTAATAAGCTCAACACATTCACCTTGTTCATAGAGACTTTTTACAATAAAAAAGACTGTCTGTGAACAAGTTGAATGTGTTGGTGTTACATTCCACAGCACTGCAGGATGTCCAACAGTATCACATATTCTTCAAACTCACTACAGATCAAGTAAACTATGGCTGGCAATATTGTTTGTATTTGTAGGTATGTTTGTTTTGCCCTATCTGTTAATTGCCTCTGTTTTGAGAATAATATTTCAAGTATGCCTTTTTACTTTCCTTATGCCTTTTTACTTTCCTTTTTGTTAATTGCTTCTGGTTTTTGTGTTTTAAAGTAGCAACAATACTATCCCCATGGGTATAGCCCTGCTTCACTCTAGCTATCAATACTAGCTGCTGTAGCTTCAATATTTCCAGGTATGTGTGGTTCCTATAAAATCCACTATTTTATATAAAAAAATTTAATGGAACATAATGCCCAGAAAAGACTTTGAATATATAAATACATAATATTTCAACAATCTGTGGGCTTAACCAACAATTTATTTGCCTTTCCCTGGGGATTGATTATGACCATAAATAATCACCTGGGTCATTTCTGTATGTAGGTTATTCAATTTCAATAGAGAAATACATAGTGTTACATAATGTTTGTGTAATCTATGGATTTAAGCTATGATTTATATGCATTTCCCTGTGGATAGATCAGATAGATCATTGCAGTAGACAATTATTTTTTGACTGATCTCTGTATTTAAGTAGTCAACATATTCACAGGAAAGCACTTTCAGTGAAATTTATATCGTACTTTCTTGATGTCATTCAAATGAGCTTTATTTTGAAAGTATTGGTAGCGGGACTGATAAAGAGGGCTTGCTGTTTTAAAGCCAGATCTGTAGTTTGAACCCTAGCAGTGACATTGGAAGGTCCAACCTGCAGTCTACTTGGTCATCTGTTAAATAGGATGTTGGCAGGCCTAGCCTACAGGCCTTCTTCGTCATCTATTAAAACCCTATCGTTGTAAGAAATACAACAGATTTGTTCTTGGCCTCACTAGTCTTATATGACTCGTTTTCTATTTTTTAAACTGATGTTGGTAGCCAGTTTTACATCCATTCAAATGTTACCTTGTATCTGTCATCTGTTTGTCTGATGCTTGGCCTGGATTACCATGACAGAGCCTCCAGTAATTTTTTTCCCTCCTTTACTACCCGACTCCATTTTTTTGCCACTATGAGTATGTGTGCTCACCCATTTTCTGCTAAGGAATTCTGCTGCTCCTCTCCATTTTGCAAATTGTTCTTCTGGTTTCTGTATTAAATAAAAAGAGCATTGACTTTTAGGCATTCGACTAATAGATTTTAAAACTAGACAACAGATTGAGAGCATTTAGATGCTGAACCCCATTCAATAGTGTTTGACATTAATTTGAAACCAAACAAACAAATTCTACAATGGGTGAGACACAAAAGAGGAGGCTTATAATGTTGGTTTTTATGGGTTTTGATCCGCAGAGTAGTTCACTATGGTATGGTCTGTGTAGTACAGTTTGCTTATCATGCTTGTTAGACAAATATAAGCTTTATTTGTTTAAGGATGTACGATTAGAAGAGATTGCTGATGTGTTTTATGACCAGTAGGTCGAGGCTATTGATATTTGAATTGTTAATAAATATAATCTTTTAGTGAGCTGGAAAGTTATCTGTAATTGAGATTCAGGATTTGACTGGCATAATTTTCATAGGGGATAAGGGAAAAACAACAGTTGGTGAGCCTTATGGGGCTTTCCTGTTAAGGAAAAGTAGAACATATATTAGAGACATTCAAGGTATTAATTAATTTATTTTTAATTCTTCTTCTTTTTATATTTACATATTTTTCACATTTTAATTGGTGTACTTAAAAAGATTTAGTTTGCTCAAAACAAACTAATTAATAAATTGTTACAATGAAAAAATAATTAAAATTGAATTTATTGTCAGTTAATCAAAATGATTTAATTTCAAATTAAATATTTTTTGATGCCTATAAATGATCATATATTGATTGAGTTAGAGGAAACATAAGAAAGATAAAAAATACTATACATAAAAATAATCTTAATAAAAAAAATAATTTATGGAAAAAATAATTCAAAGTCAATCACTCACCCTTTGAATATTCAAGAATAAAGATTCACATTTTATAATGAAAAAGGAGGTTTGACAACTCTTCAATAATAAATTGATTTCAATTCATAATAAAATTGATTAATAAAATTAAAGCTATAAAGATTAATTCAAAATAGGTTGTCTGAATTATTAATAGACAGGACCCTATAAAATTACTCAAGGGTCAAAGCTCGCTTGTGTGAAATTTTTAAAATGATAAAGAAGGATTTGACAGATCTTTAACCATCAACTGATATTCTCTACAAAAATCATCCCTCTTTACAATCAACCTAGAAAAAAGCTTGTTCATATGCCCCCAACTCTCTACATAAAACTTGTCCAACTCCTGTTGCATACTCTCTTCACCAGAGAACACCAACCTCCTCATCTCCTCAGTTGCCTTACAAATCCTCTCTTTAAAATACTCTTTTATCCTTCTACTCTCACCTTCACTTGCATTAACCCAACTACCAGTAGCAGAAAAAAGAGTTGGGAAGTGCATGCCTATGAAGAATACTTTATGGGTATGGTTTCTATTATATTGGTGCTCTTGAAGGAGCCATTCTTTGCCTTGTGGGGTTAACAAAACATACATTCTAAGATGCATCTCAGGGTTTCCACACCTAAACAGATGCTCCTTTTTGTTGGGATCCAGCAACCACATTGCACAAGCAAATTGGGAATCTCCATCATTTTGGCATTTGTCTAACTCTTCGTAAATTGCATCAATCATGGTCTTATAGATGGGATTGGAATTGGAATTCCTGGGAAAATATGAAATATCTGCCCAGCCTTTTGCTGCCAGAAAGTCTTTAGCTTCTACCCATTCTGAATAAGGCTGATTGTAAGGAGTTCTCTCCCTGGTTTTTTCGTAGGCTTTGTAGACATTTTTCCAGAACTCATCGTGTTTGTCTTGTACATGATTGCATGAAATTCTATAGCCAAGAGAATAGAATTGAAACATCTTGCCTGATTCTGCAACACTACCCGAATCCTTGGAAGAAATTTACAGAACGATGGTGAATAGTGTATTTTTATGTTCAGTGGAAGAATACCAATGGTTTTATAGCGGCGGCCTCCGGAAGATCATGTGCTAGGTCGGTTGGTATCGTTGAGTGAGTCAAATACAGCTCGATTCAGGGAGAATATCATGAGCTCTCTATTCGTAGAATATTTCTTTATTCCCAAGTCATTTTAAGAATAATATTATAGTCTTTTAAGTTTTATTACATATGACCTATCTTTTCTTCTATGAGATTTTGACCTAAAGTATTCAAGTATTTATGATTATATTATCATTTTTTGACATTATTAATTAAAAATTGAAAATAAAAGTTTAAATCAATTTATTTAAAATTAAGTTTTTTCTGGTTCTTTATGGGTTAGTAGAGTTAATTCTAGCAGTTTATTAATTAGATTAGTTAAATGATTTTTTTTTTTGGATTGAAATTTAATGGTGTCTCTAAAGGCAAATCTCAAAAAATTAAGGGTGAGGTGCATCATTGGAGATGATCTTGGAAACCCGGTTAGGTGATCTTGTATAGATCCAAGAGCATTTGGGTGGCTTGCACAAAGCCAATGGTGGAAAATATCATAAATCTAATTTTTGGTATTTTTGACATTTTAGTAAATCACATTTTTTAAGGCTTTTAGAGTAGAATTTGGCTAGAGGACTTCCATCAATTCCTTGAAATGGGTTCTTGAAGGCATACTTTTCAAGGAACTCAAACTAGATCTCTTGGAGGTCTTTCCAATCGTATAAAGAAGTCCAAATTTTGCCTAATGACCTACGAGTTATGACCCCACCAAGTTGAGGTACCAAATCACATGTAGGCTTTTTTGTTTTGTTAGTCATTTATCCACATCTAGTTGTTCATTTTGAATTCCAAGATATGTGGTGATTGTTGATATTCTATACAAATGTATACTTTCAAATTTGAAGATAATGAAGCAGTTTTTGTAGCGGCATACATCTCTTTACAAGTTTTTTGTTATGTGTTCTTTGCTCAATCTTTACAATACTATAAGTTTAATGTCAGGTATTGTCCACCAAATTCTTAATTTAGATCATTAGGACAAACAAATAAGTAGAGACACAACCATTAGACAACAGTAATAGAGAGAAAAAATGAAGACAATAGTAATAGAGAGACCTTGGAACTAAAGTAATAGAGAGAAAAATTGAAGACAATAGTATCTTGATCAAATCATCCAATGATAAGCACAGACAGGTCTACATTGCTTGGGTTCTTACATTAGACATGTGATAAACCACAAAAAGTTCAGTGAAAGTCATCCAAATAATGGCAAAACTAAAAGTTATAAAATGGGGATGCCATGTAATGAAACTACCCCCAACAATGAAGGATATCCAAAAGGAAAAGGATTCGAGGTTGGTATTCCTAATACTAATCTAATTGTTTTTCCTAAGGAAAAGAATTGAGCAAGTTTATAGCCTCTTGGGGATTGGACATAAACAATCAAGAGAGTAATAGGATAAATTTCCAAGGTATAGATATTGGTAACAATGATGAGGTGTGCACACCCAATTTTTTCCCTTTAGTGTCTTCCTCTTACAATCTCAATACCATCGAAAGGTCTTCAAATTCAAGTGAGGACTAACAAAGAAGAGAAAAAATCGGTGATAATAGGGATGTCTCTAATAAAGTACTATTTAGGTGATCCCACAAGTGGTTTACAATTTTTAGCCAAACTGGACACTGCAATTATTATTTTTAACTAAATCTTCATATTTGGGCACCTATAGCGGCTAAACTGTGAGGAATTTGAAGATGATGAAAACTATAGTCTCATCACATTTTGTCTGTAGATTTTAAAAATATTTTTTTCAAAAATTTTGGAATCAGATTGCACTTTTTTTTCCATTTCCCACAAAAACTAGTTTTTTTTCCTCAGAAAACAACATTTTTAAAAAGTGATGCTCATCGTATACAACATAACTTTTTTTGTATAAAGAATAAAATTTTAATTTTTTCAAATTTAGATTTGTAACTACGATAACTAGCACTTGCATTTGGTCTCAAAGTTTTTTATTGAATATTTTTTCCTTAATCAAGTTTCGAAGTCAAACCGATTGTAATTTAGACATAAGCGGATTGTATACAACATAATTTTTTCTGTATATATTGAAATTCATTTTGTTTTTAATGGATCAAGGACATCAATACCCAACCTCAACGCATTTTTAAAATTTTTATTTTGATAATCTGCTATTTTTCCACATGTGCAAAACAAAGAGCTTAACTTTCGGTAAAAAACCTATGTTTGATAAAACTAAAAAAACACGTACATAATAAAACCAAAACATATTAAAATTTAATTTGTTGGATAAATCGTTCTAAGGACTACCATCTTCCAATTGGGTTTGTGAAATATCTTCCATTTTCATCTTCAACCTGAGCTTCGAAGGGCAGAATTCTGCTAAAATTTGGTGGAAGAGGGGGAGAAGGGCAAAAAAGGGGGGTTCGAGCAAACCCCCCCTTTTTTTGAATTCCCCATAAGGGAACGTGGCACCACATGGTTCGAGCGAACCCACCATGCAAAAGGGGGTTCGCTCGAACTAGGGGTTCAATCGAACCCCTCTTTTGGGTTCGTGCGAACCCTCTAGTTTGAACGAACCCTTTAAAACATGAAATTTTCAATGCGTGATAATTTTCTCAAATTTCCTTCGTCATAAAAATTGTACACCACTATTATGGGTTTACCCATTAGTAGAAATAAAAACTATTAAATTTTAAAAAGAAAATCAAAATTTAAAAGGGGAACAATTATTAGATCGAGAAAATTTGTCTAGTAGTAATAAAAATGATAAATCAGACTTGCAATCACTGAATATGATAAGTTGCCAAGGTATAGATATTGGTAACAATGGTGAAATATGCTCACCCAATTTTTCCTTGTAGTGTCTTCCTTTGAAAATCCCAATACCATTGTATCGACTTTGAATTCAATTGAGGAATGGCAAGGAAGAGAAAAAAATAGTGGTGATAAGGATGTGTCTAATAAAGGACTATTAGTAGAGAGCAAACATATTAACTTGATAAAAGAAAAGAAAGGTTTAAAAGGGGAATAATTATTAGACGAAAAAAATCTATCTAGTATTAATAAAAAGAGAAGACTTGCAATCACTAAATATGATAAGATGCCAAGGGATAGACATTAGTAACAATGATGGATTCTTCTCACCCGATTTTTTCACTTTAGTGCCTTCCTTTGAAAAACCCCAATACCTTCAAATTAAATTTGAATTCAATTAAGGATTGGTGAGGAAGAGGAAAAACCAATGGTAATAAGGAGGTCTCTAATAAATGACTATTAATAGAGAGAAAAAACTATTAACTTAATAAAAGAAAAGAAGGATTTAAAAGGGGAACAATTAAATTAGACCTAGGGTATTTATCTAGTAGTATTAAGGAAGATAAATTAGGCTTAAAATCATTGGCCAATCTTAAGTCCCCTGTGATACAAGAAATTGAAATAGATAGGATTGAGGTTGAGGAAAACCAAGTAGAAGAAATGAGTAATGGTAACTCAATACTTGAAATAGGAAACCTGCCCAATATGGAATGTGGTGAAATGTCTATTGTCTCCATTCCTAAGGAAAACTCATTCAATTTTGAAGATAATTCTCAAATAGTTGAAAGCGATAATCCTTCAACAAAGGGACCTAGATTAGAATTTAAAAAAAAGAAAATAATCCAAAGTAGTAATGATGGGGTTGAATCAGCTCTAAATAAATTAGACAAAGAAGACATAATTCCTAAATGCTTCGAGAGTTTTAGGAATTCCAAAAAGTGATGCTCAAATTTAATGAAAATGGAAATTAATTGTATAAGTTGGAATATTAGGGGACTGGAGTCCCTTGATAGAAACTGTGATTAGAAGATATTTAAACCAAATTTGTAACAAGGATGTGGTATTCTTGCAGTAGGTAAAATATATAAAATTTACCTTAGAAACCAATCTTAAATTCATTTGGAAAGATGCCAAGCATTTCCACACTACTCATGAAAAAGGTAGAGGGGGTATTGTCATCTTGGTTTCAAACAAATGGACATCACATGTGATTGATCATAGAACCTCCCCTTGTAATAGGACAATCTGAATTGTTATTGAAAAGGACAAAAGGAAGTTTGGACATTGCTCTATATATGCTCCCAATGATCAATGGGAGCGAATTAAACTTTGGAAATGGTTATATAGATTACTTGATATCCCTTGGATTGTGGGAGGTGACTTTAATATGATTGAAAATAGGGAGGACAAGTTTGGAGGAAATGAAATGGAATCGAAAGGTAATGAAAAATTAGACTGGTTCAAAATGAAAATAAGGTTAACCGCTTTGATTCTCTTGAAGGAGATAGGAGAGGAAACCGACACATTTGGTTTACCTAGTGCAACTACCAAAAAGGAAATAGAAGGATTTATTGTAGATTAGATAGATTTTATGCAAACAAATATTTTTTTAGCTTTGATCAAATCCATGAAGGTTGTAGAATCAAGGTCACACCTTCTAAAAGATGAATATTGTAATGCAACAATCCTTACACTTAGAGATATTAACAAGTGGTTGTTAAATGATAAATCTACCTCTAAAAGGTGAGTCATCAATGCCAAAAGTTGGACAAATATTTATCAAACTATTGGAAAATAAAGAGCAATGGACAATAGGATCTCATAAAAAAATTACAAGATAGTCTTGTTAAAATGGAAAAGGAATTACAAACAAACCCCAAAAACTTAGGGTGAGGAATTGGCAACAATTAAAAGTAAATTGAGAAATCTACAAGAAAAAAAGATTCAAGGCTTAAAAATTAGAGCCAAGATGAATTGGTTGTACAATGGGGATAAGGGCTCTAGATTTTTCTTTAGATACTTAAAATATAAAATTATCAGGGAGCAAGTGGAACATTTATGAGATAGTAACCAATTGATAAGTGATCATGAGGAGATTAAAAAGGTTTTTCACAATTTTTATAAGATGGTTCTCAACTGAAGGAAATAATTCACAATGTCAAAATTCTAGTGTTAGGGTTAGAAGGTAGATTTCTATCAGTTAAATACAGATTTGAACAATAAAACATAGAAATAAAACACAAAAAAAAATTGGATAGCAAAAGAAGAACATAGATTTAATGTGGTTCACCCAAAATCGGGCTACATCCACCAACACAAGGTCCAAAATATATTAATCTCCCAAAAATAACCTTTACAATGACATGCAAAGACATGAAACAACGTTTTTCCATATTTTTACCACTATTGATTTTACATAACCTTTGTTGCATGTACCTACGATGCTTCCTATGTTTTTTCAGCCACAAAACTATAAATTTTTGCTAACATTTTTCATGACTTGCTGATCTCAAAACTCATCACTGAGTGTTTTTATATGCTCCCAAACATATCCCATTAATTACAAATGAAGTGTGGCCACTAGTTGTGCCTCATGCACCTAATAAAATGTTTTCTTTTGGGCAACTACATTTAATAATTTCATCTATCTTTTAATTTTATAATATACAATTATAACTGATCACTTCTAGAATTTACTATTTGTTTGTAACCGCTATTTTAAATACAAGTATAACATAAATATTTAATAAGTGCAAAAAAATTAAATAAAATATTGGTGAAGATCTTGCCGACTGAGTCTGATTGGTCTCCATAACACAACAATCTCCCACTTGGAGACCGATTAGACTCCACACCATACCATCTCCCACTTGGAGACTGATCATAACACCGCTACCCCTACAAATTCCATTGGAAATCAACACCTCGAACCCTCCTATTTTATTTTACTTAAATTTATCCTTGAAGGCCAATCAAAGCTGAAGAGGAGATCAACTTCTCCCTTGTCACTGCCTTCGTAAACATATTTGAGCTGGATTGTTATCCTTATGAATATTTTCCAGCCTTACTTGTCCATCCTCCAACACCGACCGAATAAAATATATCTTAGTTGTATGTGTTTGATTTTTGAGTGCAATGCAAAATTATTTGCAAGATGTATAACACTTTGATCGTCAGTAAACAAGTAACTTTCAACCTATTGTTTTCCCAACTCTTCCATGAAAATTTGCAGCCATATCATCCCTAAATGCTTGCCTTTGTTGTAGCTACATACTTTGCCTCTATGGTGGATAAAGCAACCACATTTCGCAACCGAGAAATCCAACTCACTGTTGTCCCACCAACTATAAATACATAACCTATGGTACTTTGCCTAATATTTATATCCCCTAAAATCTGAGTCAACATAGCCTTTTAAATAAGTATTAGAGCCCCCAAAGCATAAAAATTTATTGGGTGTACCTCTCAAATACCTGAGAATCCATTTTACCGCATTCCAATGCTCAACTCTGGGATTACTCATATACCTACTAACAACTCCTACAACATGTGCAATATATGATCTTGTGCATACCATGGTGTACATTAAAATACCTATAATTGAAGCATATGCTACCTTGGACATTTTTTCTTCCTCCTCTTGTGTCTTTGGACACATCCTTAGTGAATTTGACATGACTAGGAAAAGGTGTGTTGACAACTTTTGCATTCACCATGTGAAATCTCTACAACACCTTAGCAACATAATCAACCTGAGATAAATTTTATTTTTTATTTTTCCTATCTCTAGTAATCTTCATACCAATGATTTGTTTTGCTGCTCCCAAATCCTTCATAACAAGTGAATTTGCTAACTATTATTTTAACTCCCTTATGTGATCCATGTTAGACCCCGCTACAAGCATATCATCAACATATAAACATAAAATAATGTAGCTATCATCATCTAACCTCTTAAAATAAACACAATGGTCTAAATTACATCGGTTGTAGCCACGCTTAACCATAAAACTATCAAATTTAATATACCATTACCGAGGTGCTTGCTTCAAGCCATATAAAATTTTCTTCAATCTACACACCAATTTCTCTTTACCTTTTCCCTCAAACCCTTGTGGTTGTTCTATATATATTGCCTCTTCCAAATCACCATGGAGAAAGACAGTTTTAACATCAAGTTGTTCTAAATGCAAATTTCAACAACCACAATGCTTAAAACAATACGAATAGAAGTCATTTTAACAACCGAAGAAAAAAGATCTCATCAAAATCAATACCTTTTTTATGTGCAAATCATTTTAAAACTAACCTGGCTTTAAATCTTTTCTTACCTCATCTTCCTCTTTCAACCTATAAACCCATTTGTTTGGTAAATCCCTTTTACCTATAGACAACTTGTATATTTCCCAAGTCTGATTTTGAACAAGGAGTCCATTTCTTCTTCCATTCCATGCTCCCACTAAACCTTGGCATCCACCTGTATAGCTTCATAATAACATTCCAATTCACCATCAGTCAATAAAATAGAAAACAGAGAGGGTGACAATATTTCCGAAGGTCTACTTATCCTTGAAGATCGTCTAACATTCACTATAGTTTGTGGTAATTGATGTTGTTGTTGTTTTGGAACATGAGGAGCCACTAGAACATCATTGTGTGGAGTATCATCCAACACTACATAATCATTTTCTTTCTTCTCATGTTGCTGCAACTGATCTTTGTACAACACCTTCTCATTGAATATGACATCCTTGCTTCTTACAATTTTTTGATTTTCAAAATCTCAAAGGATATAACCAAATTCATCAATGTGATATCCAACAAATATATATATATTTATGTGACTTAACATTAAGCTTGGTTCTATTTTCAAAATCTACACATGCAAATGCTTCACAACCGAAGGTCTTGAGAAAATAATAACTCACCTTTTTACATGTCCATGCTTCCTCTGGAATACTATGTAACCTAGAGGATTAGAAGGACCTCTATTAATTAAATAAACAACAGTGTTTACAACCTCTTCCCACATGTTTAAAGGCAACCCATCATGCAATCTCATAGTCTGTGCACACTCCATTATTATTCTATTCATGCGTTCAACCACTCCATTTTCTTGTGGAGTCCTTGGAACCATTTTCAGCCTACAAATAACATTAGAGGAACAATAATCTTCAAACTCTTTTCTGCAATACTCACCACCATTATTAGATCTAAGACATTTCAAATTTTTACCCTTCTCATTCTCAACCAAGCTTCTCCATTTTCTAAAAGTTTAAAAACATCATATTTTTGCCTAAGGAAATAAATCCATACCTTCCTTGTTGCATCATCAATAAAAGTGACATAATATCGAGAGCCACCGAGAGAAGATACCTAAGATGGTCCCCATACATCCGTATGCACAAGCTCCAATTTCTCATCTTCCTTTTGCTTCCCATCCTTGAGAAAACTAACTCTCTTTTGTTTTTCATACACAAAAAATTCATAGAAATCCATATTAATGCATTTTAGACATGGTAAAACATTCTTTGAATGAAGTACTTTCATACATTTTGCACTCATATGCCCAAGTCTATTATGCCACACTGTTGATTTAGAACCCACAAGAACGTCTTATTTTCTGCCTGTTGAATTGCAACAACTATTCCTGAACATTGAATTTTCTTTGCAACAACTAAAGTAGAACAAATAGTATGTCCTATACAAAGAGATAAGGTGCCTACTTTCACACCTTTTTCTACCACTAAGGCACTTTTTGTAACCTTCTATTTTTTATCACTAAATGTAATAGCACAACCTTCATCATCTTGTTGCCCTGCTGAAATTAAATTTTTGCTTAACCTTAAAGCATTCCTTACCTCATGTAGTAGCCAATTATTCCCATTTTGCAACTTAATCTTGATTCTTCCCTTTCCAACAATCTGACAAGGTTCGTTATCTCCTAAATAAACCAGCCCCAGATTTGAATGCAAGTGATGGGTAATGGGCATGTGTGGTTTTGAAAAAAAAGGCCAAGAGTAGAAACCTTTATCAATTGACACGACAAAAAGATTGGAAGTAAGGAGCACACAAGAAGACCAGGGAAAGAGAAAGAGAAGGTGATCACAAACAGAGTACTAGCACACCAATATGTGGATTTGATTGGTAAGTCGCATGCCTCGAATTGTTTGAAACACATAGTTAAATTAGATAAGAACAAAGTAAGAAGCTCAATAGATAGATTGAAGGAAAGGGTTATTCCTCAAGTTTGGGGGGGAGAGAGGGGGGGGTTGGGGGGTTGGTGCGATGTCAAATGCATAAGAAAATGGTGTAGAGAGAAATGGGGTATCCGAGCTCAAATTAGGGCATTGCCTAATGAATTCTTCCTGGTAGAATTCCCAACTAGGGAAGATAAATGGAAGGCTCTTCTCAACAACCCACACTACCTGGATAGTGTTGGACTGCATTTGATAGAATGGTACCCAAACTTTGACCCTTGGAAACACATGGTCAAAGAAGGAACGATATGGATATGTATCTACAATCTCTCAATAGAGTTCTAGGATGATGAAGTACTGATAGAAATTGGGGAAAGCCTAGGCAATTTAATCCCATTAGAGAAAAACAATGAAGTGTTGGGGCATATATGCCAAAAAATTCCTTGGACTATCCTTGCATAAAAATCTACCCTAGGAAACTGAAATATGCTTTGATGGCAAGATCCAGTCTCAAAAAGTAAAAAGGGAGGATCAAATGAAAATATGCCCCATTTGTAAGTCTAGGGGTCATGGAAATCTAGAATGCACTAAGGATGAGGGTCAATAGAGTGAACGTGTATGAGTGGGATCCTAACCATGGGGATGTAACAAATGAATCCTTGGGTGAGGAGTCATCAAATTATCTGGGGAAGTTTGAGGATCCAATAGATGTTGCAAAAGGAAGGGAGACCCAAACAAAGAGTGCAAAGCATCCCAAAAACAATTTAGAGGATAGAATCTTCATGCTAACATCAGAGGAGCTATGTAGAGTTGGATCGAATAGCAAACAAAAGGAATGCACCCCCCTATTTAGGAAGTAGCAATGACCATGATAGTAATATTAGAGGGAGGGGAGGCCCAAAATGATGAAAAAAGCGGTGGTGAGGGGGAGGAGTTGAATGTAGGTGACAAAGAAGAAGTTGGGAATGATATGGAGAATGAAGGAAAAAAATCAGAACAAAATGACCCACAAACTGATGTGGTGGAGAGTGAGGAGGAAATAGACTCAGAAGAGGAAGAAATGGGAGAGGTAGAGGAAAGTGAATTGGCGGAAGAAATAATTATGAAACAATCACAATATAAAATAAAAAAAAGCCAAACATCAAGAAGAATGGTAAAAGGGGGCCAAAGTCAAATAAGGCCAAGTTGGAAATAGGAACAAATCTAGTAGGGAAAATGAAATTGAGATAAGGGAAGGACATCATCCTTCCCTAGGCACAATGAGGGTATTGACATGGAACGTTAGGGGAATTAATGCCTGTAACAAATGATGCTTGGTCAAGTGCCAAATTGATCAATCTAGGGTGGATATCCATTTATTACAAGAGACAAAACTGAGCAAGGAGGAAGGTGTCAAGATATTAGGGTGTTGTAGGAAATGGAAAGGGTCTTTTGTTGGTGCATAAGGAGCTTCTACTAGATTAGGGGTTATTTGGAAACCCTTAGAAATAAGTGGGGAAGTCGTTGAGGAGTATGAGAACTAGATGTTGATGAGGTGTACATTATTGCAAAGAAATGAACAAATGGTTATCATAGATGTGTATGGGGTAGTATCTACAATAGACAAGAGGAATTTTTGGTAGCAGATTTCCATCTACATTACCACCCTCAGAGGGGAAAAAGGAATAATACTAGGGGATTTCAATGCCACCTTGAATAATGAAGAAAAGAGGGGTGGTATTCGTCGAATCATTAATGTTCAACAAGATTTTGAAGAGTTTATTGACAAAAATCAACTAAGGGACTTACAAGCTAAAAATAGAGTCTTCACATGGTCAAACAGAAGGAAAGGTTTCACTAGGATAGTTGAGAGATTGGATAAGTTTTTATTCTTTGGGGACTGGGGGGAAAAATGATCTAGATGAGGTGTTGATTATGCCTTTCACGAGGTCTGATCACTTTCTAGTATAGTTATCCCTTCATTTGGATGAACCTCCAAAAGGAAGCCCATTCAAATTCGAAGCATGTGGTTGAGAGATGATAGGTAACCTGAGTTGATTGATGTCTGGTGGGATGAGATCAAAATAGGGAACCACTCCTTTTTATACAGGATCAATAAAAAATTGAACTATGTGAAATTTTTTTGAAGGAGTTGAACAAAGCACATTTCAAAAATATATTCCAAGAAAAAGAAAGGATAAAACACAAATTGGAAAAACTAAATGAGCACATCATTGAGCAAGGGACGGGGAGTGAAGATTTTGAAGTTGAAAAGGATCTCAAAGATGACCTTTCTGAAATATTGAAAAGAGAAGAATTCTACTGGAGATAGAAATCCAAAGAAACATGGCTCAAGGAAAGTGACAAGAACACAAAGTAATTCCATAGAATAGCGGTCACGAATAGAAGTAGAAACATAATCAAAAAAATAAAAAAGGAAAGTGGATTAGCAACATAATCCCTGGAGAAGGTAAGCAATGAAGCAGTAAGTTTCTTCGAAGCAACTCTAAACAAAGAAGTAACAGAACATAGGAATGTGCAATACAAGCTCCTTAGTTTTATCCCCAAGATAGTAAGTGAAGAGCAGAATGCGACGCTTTACTAGAAAGTCAACATGGAAGAAGTGAAGTATGCCACATTTAAAATCAACCTCGACAAGGTCCTTGGCCCAGATGGATTCCCAACTGGCTTCTTCCAAAAGTTTTGGGATACTATAGGAGAGGACTTGTATATGGAAGTTGAAGAATCGAGAAGGAAGATGACAATGTTGGGTGCACTCAACCATACCTTTCTAGCCTTAATTCCAAAGAAGAAGGGTCTGTAGAATATGAGTGAATTCAGGCCGATTGCACTATGCAACACAATCTACAAAGTTGTTATCAAGATCATTGCCAACCGACTTAAAGGTGTGCTAGATACAGTCATCTTAGAAGAAAAGAGTGTGTTTTCCCCTGGGAGATCAATAGTTTAAGGCATAATCATTGCACACGAGACCATGCATATGGCTAGAAAAATAAGAGATTCCTTCATGATCCTCAAACATGATATATTGAAGGTATATAATTTGGTGGTGTATAGGAGCGAATTTTCACCCCTAACACAAATTCCCATTTCACCCCTTTACACTTCAGAAAACCAAAGGCAAAGGCTTAATTCCACATAAACCCAATGTTCTCATCACACTTGGTGCCTATTTTGAGTGTCAATGGAGGTGTTTCTTTCGGGGACGCCTGTGCGACGTGCAGACGTTCGTGCAATGCGCTTATGTCCCTAGCAAATCCCTGTTACTGGAGTATACAAAGATGTTACACTTCCCCTTGGAAGTCAAAGTGTAATGCCTCCCTTTGGCTGGCCGACCCAAATATTGTCGTTTTCTTCATTCCTTCTTCGTATTCTCCATTCATTCTTTCATTTTCATCTTTTGGTCATCTCTTCAACATCTCTTCACAATTTCTCAACATTCTAGCATCCATTCACAAACTTTATAGCAACATTTCACACTCCATAGCACCAATCTATCACTCCATCACTTCAATAGAGCAAGCGTAGGATGAATCCAATACAACAAAGAATTGAGTTCCTCTCATCTTTCTCCTCCACTAACCTTGAGCGCTTTGGACAGAGGTGGTAAGCTCTTCTCTCATCTTCTCTATTACTTAGTTGAGTAAGCACGTACTGTTTTGTAGTGTCTTTTGTACACTTTGCTTGTATTATCTTCTTTATCTCATTATTTCCACATCATTGCAAAATTGGTTGTCCATGGAGGCGGAAACACCAAAATGGGGGTCTGACTGAGGCAGACCCCTAAACAACCCCCCAACATTTTCCCTCTCTTTTGTGTGTAGGTGGAGAGATCTTGGAGCAAGCTGGAAAAAAGGTTATTGTGTGAGATTGTATTTATCACCCTTGTGGTAATCTACTTTCTTTATCACATTTGTGTTTATGATTCGTACTTCTTAGTGTTATTTTGTACCTTTAGAAACTCGTAACTAGGTTGTTAGTCCATCTTTTAGAGGTTAGATCTCATCTCCCTAGTTTTCTGTCTATACGGACGCCAATGCACCTATGAGATGCCAACATGTCATGTTGTAGTCCCAGAACCATGCTTTTTTCCTCTGAGAGAGAGCTATTCGTGATACAGAGATGACCCTAGAAACTGAATCACTTATTCTCCCTTCAACTCTCGGGTTTGAAGAGTGATCAAAGGATCCACAACTCTCATCATTCTCATCCCACCTATCTTAACCTTCCTTTAAACTAAGGTAAGTTAGGGAAGCCATACTGCTCTTGGCCTTTCATGACCTGGGGCCTTATAGTGGTTGGTCCCCCTCTCTTATATTTTTGGTGAACCCGACGTGAACCAACGTCTACCCGTTTGTCAGTGTTATGAGATTTTTCTCTTGTACTCTTTCATCATTGTACTCCTGTGTGTTGTGAAGGTTTATGAGCTTCAAAACTTAGTCCACAATCTCTTGGTATATTGTCAAGAGAAGTCTATGATACCTTCTGATGGAGAAGACAAAGGTCTCTTCTAGTTTCACTATCGATCTTTTCTCCGGTTCTACGGTTGACATGTCTATGCAGGAGCATGTGTCACAAGGTGAGTCTATATTCCTTGATGAAACTGATCAAATCCCTACCCCTCCTGCATCACCAACCTCATCATTCGTAGATGAGCATGAAGTCCTCCATATCCATTTTGAATACATTGCTAGTCTTAGCAAAAGGTTGGGTGCATTAGAGAATCACCTGAAGAGTAACTCGAAGATGGCTAGGGCTACTAAGGTTATCAACGAAATAAGGTATATGATAGGAATAGATCGAACATGCATAGAACTCCTGGTTAGTCTCACTAGTCTGGCTAAAACGTGTTCCCCTTCAAACCATAGTAACATGGTACGAGGTGGCCCCTTCAAAGAACGCGAGAGACAGCTGGAAGTATCGATGCCTCCCACATCTGTGTACATGGTTGACATAGTCCCTTTAGTCAGCGCGCCCACTACTTCCAAAATTTTTGAAACTATCAAAGTAAATAGAAACCCTTTGGGTTTTCACTTCACCCCTTCTACCACCTCTGGTGGTGGAGGATTTGGTGGGGGTAATTTTGGTGGTGGAGGTGGTACTGGCGGGGGTGGTTATGGTGGAGATCATGGTAGTGGCTTTGGAAGCAATGGTGGATCTAACGGTAGTTATATCGGTGGCAGTGGCATTGGTGGTGGATTTAGTAGTAATCATGGCAGTGGCTCAGGTGGTGGTTCTAGTGGTCCTATGCCTTCTAATGACCCTATTCTGAACACCCTTCTTCAAAATATGGGGAAGATGGAGAACCAATTGGCGAACCTTTCCTAGGATTTTTCCCAGCCTATCTTCCAACTCTTCTTCTGACATAGCCCATTGTCGATAGAAATTCTAAACACTCCTTTCCCGAAAGGGATGGAGATTCCTAAATTCAATAAATACGATGGTAAAGGGGACCTAAAAACAAATGTGTTCGCCTTTAACGCCTTATACATAGACTTCTTCCATCATGATGTGTTGATGGCACAAATGTTCCCTCGATGCCTCAAGGATACAATGCTTGAGTGGTATTGTTCCTTACCTGACAATTCCATCTTTACATTTGACTAGCTTGTGAACCAATTCTCACAATAGTTCCAAGCCAACATTGGATTGAAGATGACCTTCTATGACCTTGTTCGATGCAAATAAGGGGACAATGAGAAGATTATCGACTTTATAGCACGATATCAAGCACTCTTTTCACAAATATCATGCACGTTACCTAACTCCGATGTGAAGAAGGTGGTCATAGGGAACTTAAAAAGGCCTTGGAAAGAGAATTTTGCCCTTATGAAATACCCTTCTTTCGCGCATTTGTGTGCAACTTTACGGTAGTACCAACAGATAGTGGTTCAGTTCGGGGGATCTTCCTCGTGCTCCCGTCTTGAAGGGAAGACCATTATATCAATCTCTGGAAAAGGAGAAGTTGTTGCGAATGTAGTAGCCATTATTGATAACAATGAACTCAAATGTGACCAAAAGTTCACAAAGTTATCAGAATCTTACTCTTCCATCTTATAGAAGTTGTTGAGGGATAAGATCGTTAGCTTGCCAACTCCAAAACCAGTTAGGGATCCATATCCTAACTGGTATGAAGAGAATGCCTATTTTCAATACCATCAAGTTAACCGACATGATACCAAACGTTGCATGTGCCTGTGTCATGAGATACAAGATTGCATCAAGGATGATACTATCCGTCTTGATGGAAGCAAACACAATACGAAAAAATTAGTGGCAAAAGCTAATAGTGAATTGCAGATATACATGGACCCGTTTCTGTCACATTCTGCTAACATGATTATCGATCCCTCTGATTTTGTTTCTTACCCAGAGGCATATGTTAACATGGTTACTATTACTCCCTCTCCTTGTCTTGGGACTAGTTCGTTGGATATGAAATTCACTTCACAAGATGTACCAACAAATGAGAAGCCTTCTCTGCTTTATATTCCCGCTCATCTCAATGGCAACATTGTGACATGAGTCTTAGTTGACCTCGCGAGTAGAGTGAATGTCATCACGAAGGAGACTCTGTTATTGAACTCCCTACAAAAGGAGGAATACGAAAAAACAAACTCCATCATCTGTACGCATGATGGTCTCTCTCTTAAACCCTATGGATCGATAACGTTGTCTCTCCTGGTTGGACCTAGGAACGTAGACATAGTTTTTGATGTCATTCCTGAGTCGGACCTATTTAGAGTGAAGCTAGGTATACCTTAGCTAGCTTCCATGAATGGGATTGCCTCTGTAATTCATAAGTGTCTTAAGTTTTCCCAAGAAGGTGTTGTGCACATAATGCATGATACTAGATACTAGCATGTGGTGTCTCATGGGGGATACTCAGTGGATCACTTTTGGCCCACTCCATTAAAGAATGAACCTAATTTATAAGAACTATGTAAAGTATAAAATTGGAGGTAAGGGAAAACCAAAGTTGACTCTTCCTGTAGCAGAGCAGCTAGCTACCTCCTCCTCCCGAAAGGCAAAGGAAAAGCTTGCTCCTTCTCGGGCTACCTCATCTACTCCCCTTTCTTGGGAGGAGTATTGGATGAATAAGCCTGGTCTTTACCCACTGAGTTTGATGGTGCATGCTTGGCGTAGACCTAAGATCAGGATATTGGATTTGTCTAATGGGTCTCCTAGACCTTGGTACTATTTATATGGCAAAAAGAAAGGCTAGCGAAGAGAAATTTCCCCACGACCTCTTACCATTCCCATGAATGGGAAAATGCTCATTATCGAGCCGCTAGAGTCGATTCCCCCTACCATTTTTGAATCTACTCCTCCTGCTCCCATATAGGAGTCTATCCCTCAACTAGAAACAATTGTGGAGGAAACTCCCATGGCTGAGCAGGAGCCCTATGTTCCTTCGTAACTTCCAACTTCTAGTTCAAAGAGTTGCAAAAAATGACTTTCACGCAAGAACAAGCACCGACGAAAGGAACTCCTAGCTAAGAAATCCTCCTTATAGAAGAAGGAAGAGGTGATGAGCGTTCCTGTATCAGGACCTCCTGTTGTGTCCTCTTCTCTTCTCCCTTCCATTTCTATCCAAACTAGCTTTGTATTGCTTCTGAATTCTAGTGTGAGCACACATGCACCTAGAAAGGTACAAGTGTTCATCGCTCCTTCTATGGATCCGCCTTTGTTGACATCCTTCCCAGATGTCTCGCCTTTCCTGAAGCCCTGAGATATGATTAACACTTTGGTTATATCTACTGCAGTTCTTTCCTGCTCCCTCGACCCTTCATGCTTTTTCTGTGGGGATTTCACCTCCTCTGACGAAGAAAAAGGTAGAGAGTGGTCCCTCTAGCAACGAAGGAAGTAAGAGGAGTCCACCTTCTCTGAATGGTGGCCCCATGTTGACTTGTTCTATCCTAGTGACGAAACCAATCATAGCCTCCCTAAGTTTATCACTGCTCTCGGATCGCTCGATAAGCTTAGTGGTGAACCTCAGGTGCAAAATCCTTTGTCCATCAAGGTGAAACATTCAACTCCCATTAAGTGCATGCTTAACTTGGTGGATGAAGTTTTGACCTTGTTAGAAATTTTCGTGAAGTTGTTGACCTTAGAACCACAAGAGTTGAGCGACGAAGACCTTACAGGTCCCTCTGCCTTGGCCCTTGTTGCAAGAGGATCAGAAGCTCCTCTCCTTAACATTACACCACTTCATGCTCGTCATCCTTCCTACGATGATCTAGAGTGGGAAGCTAATGACCTCTTGGTTGACTAGTGTTAGGGGGAGACCCTCTTCTTGACCTTTAGATTAGACATGTGTGTGTGTTGTGATGTGTTCCCCCGTGATCGTTCTTTTTGTGCCTAGATGACCATCGTGACCTTTGTTGGTGCTTGGGTATAGGCATGGAGTTTATTTTTTAAACCTTATTCTATGTGTATCATCATTCTTCTATGTCTGTGATTGACTTTCAAAAAATTGGGGATGATGCAAAGCGTCAGGAGCATTTAGGTCTCCTTCCATGTTGACCCAATTTTTTGTTTTTACTTTGTCTTCTCGTGCATTCCTCACATGGCCTGATACATTAGGGGGTTAATGAAAGTTCATTTATATACTATTATTATACTTATACATATATTTATGAGTAGTTTTGACCCTGAAATATCAGGCTACCCTTGTTCCCTTTGTGTGTGTTCCCCTTTTCTTTTGCCTTCTTTTTATCTTTCTCTTCTTTACTTGAGTTGTTCCTCTCATGTGCGAAAACGCCACTTCTACATCATTTGGTCCTTAAAAAATGCATTTGTTGCCAACAAATCTTTTCTCAAGACCCCTCACACACTTCTTTGTTAGAATTGCATTCTTGACTTGAAACCCTAACGGAACATTTTTCCTTCATCACAGGTTCATAAAGAAAGGACTTGGACACCTTCCTCTGAAGTAGGAAAACTCTAATCTTCCCCTCACGCGGGGGCATGTCCTTCCTTTCGAATTCCTTGATGAAGTGAACATCTTTCAAAAGGATTCATTGATGATGAATCGATTTGAGAAATAATTTTTTTTTTTGAATAGCACATCCCTTGAGTGGACCCTTTATTTTCACATTGGGTTCCCGAGGGATCCCTTCGAAAGTTCTATCTCTAATGATTTCTATGGCATCTAGCTCGGGGGCAACCCAAATAGACCTACTTCAAATCCTTATGTCTAGCTTGGGGGTAGCTCGACTAGACTTTGCTCTTCAAAAAATGTGTCCCTTGAGTGGAACCCTCTTCCTTTTGAAGGATTCCCAAGGGACCCCTATGAAATTCTTCTAGCTTAGCGATGGTTTGTGTGACTATCTGTTCACTGGCCTATGTTGACCCTACCTAATGTGTTATATCTGTGGGTTAAAATGTCATCGTATCTGACTCTGTAGAGTCCCCTTTGCTCGGTCTCCCTCATGTGAGATTTCTTGGGGTATACCTCCTTTGCTAATCCGTAGGCTTGTAAGGTGCTTTCGTTCTTTAGATTTATAGTTATACAGAGCAATGTAGTCCTCTTTTTTCTTGTACTTTCAGGTTTTCCAGATTGTGCTCTACTTCCTCAATGGTTGAGGTGTACATTTCTAACCCTATTTCTTTGATCTACTTTATTGAAGAACTCACTAGTATTCGTTCTCACTAAAGTGGGAGAAAAATATATAGGAGCGAATTTGTACCCCTAATGCAAATTCCCCTTTCACCCCTTTACACTTTAGAAAACCAAAGGCGGAGGCTTAATTCCACATAATCCCACAGTTCTCATCACACTTGGCACCTATTTTGAGTGTCGATGGAAGTGTTTCTTTCGGGGATTCCCACATAGCGTGCAGATGTCTACGTGACACACTTATGTCCCTAGTAGATTCCTATGGCTGGAGTCCGCAGATACATTACACTTCCCATTGGAAGTCAAAGTGTAATGCCTCCCTTTGGTTGAGTGACCCAAATATGGCTGTTTTCTTCCATTCCTTCTTCATATTCTCCATTCATTCTTCCATTTTCATCTTTTGGTCATCTCTTCAAGATCTCTTCACAATTTCTCAGCATTCTAGCATCCATCCACAAGCTTTGTAGCAACATTTCACACTCCATAGCAGCAATCTATCACTCCATCACTTCAATAAAGCAAGTGTAGGATGAATCCATTACAACAAAGCCTTGAGTTCCTCTCATCTTTCTCCTCCACTAGCCGTGAGTGCTTTGGACAGAGGTGGTAAGCTCCTCTGTCATCTTATCTATTACTTGGTTGAGTAAGAACATACTGTTTTGTAGTGTCTTTTGTATACTTTTATTGTACTCTCTTCTTTATCACATTATTTCCACATCATTGGAAACTTGGTTGTCTGTGGAGGTGGAAACACCAAAATAGGGCTCTGATTGAGGCAAACCCCTAAACATCCCCCCAATATTTTCCCTCTTTTTTGTGTGTAGGTGGAGATATTTTGGAGCAAGTTGGTGAAAAGGTTATTGTGTGAGATCGTCTTCGTCACCCTTATGGTAATCTACTTTCTTTATCGCAGTCGTCTTTATGCTTCGTACTTCTTAGTGTTATTCTCCACCTTTAGAAACTCGTAACTAGGCTGTTAGTCCATATTTTAGAGGTTAGACCTCATCTCCCTATTTTTATGGTCGTACGGACGCCAACACACCTGTGAGACACTAGTATGCTACATTGTCATCCCAGAACCATACTTTTGTCCTCTAACAAAGAGCTATCTGAGACACATATTTGACCCTAGAAACCAAATCACCTAGTATCCCTTCAACCTTCAGGTTTGCAGAGTGATCGAAGGACCCACAGTTCTCATCATTCTCATCCAGCCTATCCTAACCTTCCTTTAAAATGAGGTAAGTTAGGGCAGCCATACTGCTCTTGGCCTTTCGTGACCTAGGGTCTTGCAGTGGTTAGTCCCCCTATGTTACAGGTGGATAGACAATTCCTAATAGAAGTGTTGATGAAGTTTGGATTTAAAGAAGAATGGATCTATTGGGTCAGAAGTTGCATCTCAACGACCAAGTTCTCAGTCTTGGTAAATAGGGTGGTTGATGGATTCTTTGCCTCATCAAGGGGACTAAGATAGGATTACCCATTGTCCCCCTTCCTTTTTATCATCATGGTGGAAGCTCTGGGTAGAGGAATCAAATATCTAAGAAATGTAGGTAAATGGTTGGGGGTTTTGGTGGCCAATGGACTGGACACAACAACACTCCAACAATTTTCCAATGACACCATCCTCTTTGGATCAGCCACCAGGAAGGAGGCTAGAACCATCAGAACCTACCTTTATAAATATTGTTTGGCATCTAGACAAAGCATCAACTAGATAAAATCAAAGGTTTTCTTCCTCAACACACAACCAAGCCTTCAAAGAGGTTTGGCAAGGATATTGGGATTGAGGGTGGAAAACTTCCATTGCTATTTTCTAGGAATGCCACTATTTGTGGGCACCAATAAGAAAAGCTATTGGGCAGAACTAGTCAACAACTATAAAAGAAATTACGGACCTGGAAAGGGAAATGGCTATCCTCTGCAAGAAGATTATTGATGATAAAGTTGGTTCTCTCAACTATTTTGGTATACTCAATAGCCTGTTTGAAAATACCTAGCGTGATAGAGTATACTCTCAATTAGATATTTAGGAAATTATTTTGGAGTGGATTCAAAGACCAACAAAAATTTCCTTTGATTTACTAGGACAAGGTTTGTTCCCCCAAAGAGACTGGTGGGGCAGGTATCAACCAACTAGAAATAATGAACTAGGCCATGGGGGTAAAATCATGTGGGACATGTACACAAAAGGGGAGCAAAGGTGGGTCAAGATACTCAGAAGGAAGTATTTGGATTCATATTTCCCAACACATATCTTGATGATAGTATACCCTCCGAGAGGTTCAATGATTTGGAGTTACATGTTGGATTGTAGAGACATCATCTCAAAACATGTAACCTAGGAAGTTGGAAATGGTAGAAGTGTTTCATTCTAGTTGGACTCATGGGGTGGGATGCCACCAATTGATGATCATCCCAATCTGGAAGACATCAGAGTAGAGACAACTCGAATATGGGGCAACAAGGTAGGAAATTATAGGAGATTGATCTGGCAGGATGGTGTGTGGAAGTGGATGTGGCATTCCCTTCAAGACGTCAATACTCCCCAAGATCAAAAAGTGGAATTAGTTGAGTTATTGAAAAATATAACCTTTTCCCTGACTGAGCAAGAGGATATCATTAGATGGTGTGGCTCTACCACAAGCACTTGCAAATTCAAGTTGGGATACAAAGTAAAGGAAATAGCGATTTCCAGGCATAATTGGCCATGTAAGCTCATTTGGGGAAAAAGTTGCCTCCAAAGGCTGGGGTCTTCACATGGTTTTCACTCCAAAAGAGAATTCTTACTGAAGATAGACTTTCAACTTTTGGAATTCAAGGACTAGGGTGGTGTGTATTATGCAAATGCAATAACGAATCTACTGATCACATATTGTTGACATGTCCATAAGCTGACAAATGTTGGAAATTCTTCATGAATAAACTAAAATTCCAATGCCCGCCCCCCTCAAACTTAGAGACTTGGTTCAATATGTGGCCTCTCTCCTTCAAGAAAGTAGTATTTGATAGTGTCTGGGTAGTCATTCCCTCCACCATCATATGGGAGATCTAGAAGGAGCATAAGAATTTCCAAGATAAGAGCATGGAATATGAAAGTCTATGTGTAAATATTGAAAGTGTGATCACTGAGCTTGTCAATGGGACAACCTGGTCTAAGTCAACAAAGCATAGGCTCTTTTCAAATTGGGATGAAAAAATAAAAAATAATTCACAGGTTTAAAAATGCCCCCTCTATGTGGGATAGGTACGAAGGATATTGTACTAAAAAGGAGGAGAGAAGTGAAGTGGGAGGTCCTAGAGGTAGGATGGGTTAAAATCAATTTTAATGGGGCTTTGAGGGGTAATCCTGGGCTGGGGGGAGAATGATGTGTGGCACAAGACAATCTATGTAGAACAATTGTTGACAAATCCATCCATCTTGGGACTTACACAAATAATGAGGTTGAATTCAGAGCTACTTTGAGTGGCCTACAAATGGGATTAGAAATTAGGGCTTGCCATGTCCATCTGGAAGGGGACTCACTTATAACAATCAACACTATCGGACTCAACAATGCACCAAATTGGAAGTTGAATCATTGGCTACAACCCATTAAAGAGATACTGGAAAAGTTGGAGTCCTACAAAATCTGACACATATATAGCGAAGTAAATGAAGTGGTTGATAGGCTAGCCAAGACAATGACAAAATTTTTACCAAACTAAATAGGATGCCAGGGTGGAAAAGTTGGAAAGTGATGGGACAAGTTTCATCAATGCGACACATGCATCAGATACGATGTGATAGACGGGAGGTGGTACATTCATGAATACAAGGTTTAGGCTTGCGATCTGGATTGGGTGTCAAATGTGATGCCACATACACTAGGAAAGTGCATATTGAAGATAGTGGTGGCAATCTTAGCGGTGATTTGGGATCACGGTGACACATTGGTCGTACTAGATTGATGTGGTATGGATAAATCTTGCGAAGCTCAATGCTAACCCATACTTGAAGTGTGAAAATCATAAATGTGATATCATCCCCAATCACAATAGGCACAACTGACTGTTCATGATGAGATTACTAGGTGAAATGTGATCCGACCATAGGTGGTAACGTATGGGGGGGACTGGATTCCTCATTCAAAATACTTGTAGATCTAAAAAATTGGATGGTTGTCCAATTGAACAAGTAAAATTAATACTCATAATGACATGAAAAGGCTAGCCTCTACAAATAGGCATTGAGCGACGATCATTTCTCCATTTTATTTTTAATTGTGAAGAGTGTGGGAGAAGAGTGACTGGGAGCTGTGATGGATACACCTATCTACCTTAGTGCCATGAAGTAGCAAATGGATTTTTGGGGGGAGGTCACTGAAAATAGGTTGAAATTCATCATGGCGTTGGGGCACCCATTGATTGTGGTGGCGGTGAAGCGGTTGCTGGGTTGGGAATTCCTAATAGCATTCCATCGATTCAGGGTAAACTCATACATCATGGTAATGTTTTTGATCGTCTTACTATATATGGGGGTTATTAAGGAGAAGGAAAAACTATTGTGCCAAAAAGTATTCTAGTACGCTTTTCTAGATGAGATTAATGAAGTGCTAAACAATGTGGATCCTAATCTCATGATCCCATACCCTCAAAAATTTTACATGTCACCTAGGCATGGGGCAGAGGTGAGGAAATTCTCGGTTGTTCAAACATTGGATCCAACAAACCTAGAAAAGAGATGGGGTGAAATGGATGGTTGCATCAACTTCCTAATGAGGGTGGATGGCATTGCACAAGCTGTTGGTTCTGGGTGGATAATGAAGTTCATGGATGAAGTGGGTGTGGCTCTATAAGTAGGCGAGGAAGACAATATCATCTGGGATCTAGATAATAGTGAGAGGTGGGTGAAGGAGGACTAGAGGGACGTTGAGGCCAAAGAAAACTCTCTGGACCATCATGCATGTGGTAGCGAGTGCTCGGTGGTGCCAAATGCAATGGATGGAAATAAGGAACGTTCAAAGAGGAAGAGGATGAGGAAGAAGATGAAGAAGACTAGCCCTGGGTTGGTATGTGAAGATAGCACTACGTTGGTGATGTTCAATGTTTTTTTCTTTAGTTGTTGAAAGCGGTCTCATTTTTTCTGTGTCAATCTCTAGCCTTCTGTAAATGTCTCAATAGTAGTGATAGTATACGATTACCACAATTTTATAACTATAGGATTCATGGTTGATGTAGTCCTCATTCGGGTGGAGTCTGAAATACTCTTTCTGTAGATAGCATAGTAATGGTGTATGCAGGGGTGTATGATGAAACACCAATGTAAGAAATGGGTGTCAAGGGAACATCAAAATATTACTTTTTTTGAAATCAAAATGTTGGCAAGAGACACTGCAACTGTCATCTGGTGTTGTCATTGATGGAAACCCTATGTGTTGATATGGTGTACATATCTTTATTCAAGCCTAGTGATAGTCAAATTGAATTTAGTCAAAGCATAACAGTGTATCTGGTAACTCAAAATTTATTGATCCATGCATACATTTCAGGTTACCATTTTGTGTTGTGTATCTCAGGAAATTATTATGGAGGTATTATCTATCTTGTGCTCAATATGCAGTGGCTCATACCAACTATCACAAGAGTTAGGAAAATCGGTTGACATATTCTTAGTTCTTCTTGTATTAAGGCCGACTTTATAAATATATTAAGTCGTGGATGTATGTGAGTTGATTAATTAAATATCTACATGCTTGTATATGTTTTTATTGGTCTTAGCCAAGTTGTGGCCAACCATTGAGGATACGGACTGTATATTTATCCTTGTGTGTGCCGACAGTCATAATTTTGGTGAAGTCGACAAAGTGCAGTCAAATCTCATGTAGCGAATATATATACTTGATATTTCGTATCATTTTGGTGTGTGTACAAGTTGTGTGTGTGTTTGAATTGTGAGTTAGAGAAGAATAGAGGTGTGAATAAGCGTAGTTTCACTTGCACATAGATATGTGTGGTGTGTATTATTAGAGCATAATAGTATTACAAAATTAGTCTTTAAGGCAACAAATCAGATTTTGTACTTAATCTGGAACTCTAATCAAGCATTTTAGATGCTATCATCTCAGTTCAAATATTCAGATGGTCTTAATCTAAATTCTTTTCTTTGAGTAGTGAGCTCTAGGCAGTGCGCCTGAATGTAAGTGCATTCCCCTTTTGTAATCTTCATTTTTTAGTATACTCAAAACTATACTTGTGGATTGGCCATCCACCATGGTTTTTCCCCTAACAGGGTTTCCATGTAAAAATCTCAATGTTATGGTGTTGTGTTTACTTCTCTATTTATGCATTATTGTTGAATGTTATTAATGTTGTGAAGTTAAAGATTGTTAAAAGTTAATTATTGCACAACCCTGATTCACCCCCCCTTCTTAGTGTGCCTTGTTTCCAAAAATGGGTATCAGAGCTAGATTCTCAGAAGAAGAAGTCTAAAAACTTGGGGAGATCTTGGAAATAATTTCAATGGATGCAAGTAGTATTGAACAACAACTTATGTTAGCTCTAGATGATCTTGACCAGTCAAAAGTTGAAGTCTAGAAACTTCAATTGAATCTTAAGGAAGCTGGAAAATTCATTGAGTCTCTAAAAGAC
The DNA here is from genome assembly GCA_007115665.2 of Sequoiadendron giganteum. NCBI lineage: Eukaryota > Viridiplantae > Streptophyta > Pinopsida > Cupressales > Cupressaceae > Sequoiadendron > Sequoiadendron giganteum. The sequence goes on along the minus strand of VCHN02000014.1, from coordinate 150,864,782 downwards.
AAGATCAACAAATCAAGAGACAAGAGAAAGGAACTCCTAAAGGTTGAAATGGAATCCATCACAATGAGAATGAGAGATTGAAGACAAAAAGAAAAATGAAGAAAATCTGACTCAATCCTTGAAAGAAAAATTTGAGGTATGTAGTCGATTGGATGATGAATTGGAAGTGTCAAGAAACAATGAAAAAGCACTTGAAAAACAACTGGATGATCTCAAAAATGGACTTGCTATTGAAAATGAGTACAAAGAAAATTTCAAAGCTAGTTCTACCATGCTTGATGAACTGATTAATAATTAGAGGACTCATGATGACAAAAGAGGTCTTGGATATGTAGAAGGAGAAAGCTCAAAAAATGGACAAAGGAATCATAGTCAGAGGAATTTAGGACAAAGACAATTCAAGCAAGGAAATCAAATGAACTGACCCAGAAGGTATCTGATAAGACAACCTAATGATTAAAAGTTTAATGGATATTGTTTTAATTGCAAAAATTTTTGACACATGGCTTCTCAATGTAGAAGTAGGATGAATCAAAGTGGTCCACACTTCTTAGGTCAATGTTTCAATTTCCATGAGATTGGTCATAAGTCAAATGATGGAGAAGTATGATGAATCAATTTCATAGGAGTATCAAATGTTACACATGCAATAGACCTAGTCATGCTACTAACCAATGTAGATCAAGAGGAAACCAATGGAACAATTCTTCTGGAAAGAGAAACATTGTATGCTACAACTACAACAAGCTTTGTCATATTGCAACACATTGCTGGAACATAAAAGGTCTGGTAAATCAAAAGAAAAATGTGCAGAAGGATGTGAAAGGAAAAGGTAAGATCACTGTAGATGAAATCAAGCAACAAATGCAAAAGAAATGGATAAAGAAATAACCCTCTACTGAAGAAAGTGTGCCAACTCCAAAACCTTCTTTCGAGAATTCCTTTGGGAATTAATCTCACCCCCTTGGCCTAGGGGGATCATTAAAGAAAACAAGATGAACCCCTAACCAACAAGTGATACCGGATGCCGATGTAATCAGTAGATGCATAAATGATCAACTAATGCTACTGAAACTATCATTGCAAGTGGTATGTCAAATTGGAGGTTCGGAAATGATTTATTTGTCACGGTGTACAGATATAGTGCAACCAGATGTATTAGGGAAAGTGCATTTATTGCGTCAAAAGGCTTAGGTATACAAGTTATACAAGGTCACTTTTACTCCTCATTTATCACTTTTCTACCTCGAGTGAAAGATGTTAGAGAGCTCCAGGCAATCCTAAGGTGAATTGAGGTGAAAATCAAGTGTGAAGGAGATTCAACGATTAATTTAGCATTTGACGAAAAAAGGTATTTATCAAGAACTTCTCGATTTTTATGATTTTCAAGATAAATACTCCTTTAGTGGTCGAAGTTCAGGACAAACCTCGTCCCCAATTTAAATTGCATCCCCACAAGTCTTTAGAGATAGACCCACTAGGGGAACTTTCATCAGTTCCCTATGGATTGATACATACAGAGGATATTAGGGTTTATGTACATGCAAACATTGAGGATATGGGAAGCAATCAACTTGTGTTTTTGTACAATAATCATATAGTTGATGAGGATTTCAGTATAAAACCAAAACATCAAATCTTGGAATCGAAGAAATTTATTTCGATGGTTGAATTTCTCGTGTTCATGGAGTCAGAGTAGGTCCACTATGTCTTGAGTCGGGTGCATGACAAATTCATGTGGCTTACTATTCCCTTCAAAATCACCAAGGAAGCCATTAGTGCAATAACAAGTTTGAATTCTTCCGGTGGTCTACTTGTCCTAAAGTCGGTAAAAAATCAAACCGTCATCAACGCCACAGGCTCGACATATGATAGGAGAGAAATGACTATTGATAATATTTATGATATAAATGTCAAATTTGCATCTATGGTAATAGGCTATAAGATTTACCATTCTAGCGAGGAAAACTCTATATCTAGTACGAAAATTTACACCGCCTACCAAATGGTCAGAGAAAACATGGACTATGACCTCTATGGATTATTAAGAAGCCAGTTGATGGAAAACCTTGTGAAGATAAAAAAGGACAAGAAAAACTCATTTAAATATGGCATTATGCTCTTATGTCTAGTTTTCTATTTCACGGAGGAAGTTTCAGGTGTTGGTAAATTTCAATGGCAGAATTTTTTTTGGTAGCAGGACAGATCCAGAACCTATTGTTCAATTTCACATATATGAAAACCAAAAATTCAAAAATCAGGGGTTATTTCAAAACCTTTCAAGACAAAATACAAGCAAGGGAAAGAATTCCCACCACCATTGTGGAGAAATACGAAGACTCAATTTGCTTCATGGTGAACATTGATCAGTGTCTGATGGAAGCAATAGATCCAAGAACTATTTGGATAATGCCAATGGGCTATGAAGTGAGGAAAATATTTTTGAAATGTATGCTCAACATTTGTTAAGAAAATCTCGTGATCCGTTCGAAGAGAGATTTGTCACTTATGTAGAAAAGCATACCCAAATCCATAATGAGATCAAGAGACCAACTACAACTAAAAGAATAAGAAAAGAAGTCGAAGTTATTGCAAAATGTTTAGGTGTATCCATGGAGCAACTAAGTGAAGTCAAGGAGAAAAGGGAGAGAGAAGCAATAGCATGGCTTACTACCAAAAAAGGAACAAAAAATCAATCATCTGGCTTGATAACACTGCTTGTCCAAATTAGAACAACCAGAAGCTCGACATATCACTTAGCTCCTACAGTGAAATCCGCTACTGTGAAAATTGAAGGAAAAATATCCGAAAAGGAAGCCCATGGAAAGAAGAGAAAAAGCAAAAGAGTCTACATGACTATTTTTGATGATGAGGACACAAAATCCAATTATAAAGTTAAGGAGATCAAGCAGAAAGGTACTAAAAAAACTTCGGTACCAAAACCCTCTGGTTCAGATACTCAAGCAAAGAAGAAGACCAAAATTAATGCACCTGGTATGTCTATTGACCAAGTCGAAAAAGCAATGATTTCAGATAGAAATATTAAACCGCTCTCTCAATGGTATGAATCTTTCTCTTAATTTGATAAAAGAATTTTAGAAGAAGTTACGAGAAAGTACATGAATACTTTCAAAAAAGTTTTGGTTGAAATTATGTGTAGCCTCCCAAAAGGTCTATATGAAATTTTGGAACCAAGGAGATTAAGTGTCCTAACCGAAGAAGAATGAATGAGAGAAAGAGTTCTTACAGAATTATGTCCATAAATGACTGTAGAAGAAATGAAAGAATTCCTGAACAAATCTAAGCAGTTCAAAAGAAAATCAAGGGTAAATAAATGATGATTGGTCTAACATATGAGGTCACTCGAGAAACACATCAAATTCTGAAAGAGTTGTTATTAAAAGACAAAATCAAAATTTTATTTGAGGAGACTCATGCAGGTGATATCTCATCTAACCCAATTCAAGATGCAAAAGTAGAAAACCTTCATGCCACCAAAGAATTTGAAATATCTCCTCTTGAAATCAACACAAAAGTTGATATAAATATAAATGCACAAGTTAAATTGACAGAGAATACTAAAGAGAAGTCAAAAGCTTCAGCTGAGGAAACACTAGTTGAGGAGAAGAAGGATAATGTCTAAACCGCTTCGATGTCAACAATAGACACTGTTGAGTTTGTAAGGAAATTATTGGTTGCATAGAAGGAGGAACTTGATTCAAAATTGATTGAAGGTCCTATTCACTTGTCTACCCTAAGCCCAATCTAGAAAATGAAAGTAGCAACAATTTCTCAAGCTCAGGCCAGAGAAGAGCTACTTCAATCACACATTGAGGACAATGAACTACCGAATTTGGAATCCGAAGTACTGGAGAAAATAATGCCATCTTATGAAAAAGATCAGGCTATCTTATCGTCCTGTGAACTAAAAAGGCTAATCAATTTAGTTGGGACTCACTTTGAGTCGCTAGAAAAGTCAGCCATGGAAAAAGTACATAAATAATTTAATGCTAAGAGGTTCCAAGGAGTAAAAACGTTGATTTACCAAGACAAAAACTTCTTAACTGCATGCATTAAGAATATGCAAAATGCTTTATCAGGAGGGAAGATCTATAAAGCATGTCTATCTTTTTCAAAATTCACAGAAGTAAATGAAAAGAAGATCAAAGACTTGAAATACAAGATAAATGCTATCTCTGAAGCATTTGATCTGGTAGAATCCAGCATTGGGAAAGAAGGAGGAGAAGTGATGTCTCTTCTCAATAGCATAAAATGTTTGCAACATGAAAATGACAAGATTACTGCCAGAAGTTGTGAACTCCAAAGCATAATTTGTACCAAAATTGACATATTGTCAAGTGCTCTAAAATAAGGAGAAGACTCTATAGGAGTTGCTGATCTGACCAACCTGGAGACTGCAGAGACACAATCCTATTTGATATGTGGTCACATCACAATCTTGGAAGGTTTGAAAAACATTTGGGATGTAAATCTGGTGCAGCTAAAGAAAGATTTTGCTGACATCTTTCAGCTCATGTAAGGTACAATTTTTGCACAACTTTTTTTTTTTGGCGATCTTTTTTTGGAATTCTATCCCGACCTTTACCATTGATGTCAAAGGGGGAGAAGAAGTGAAGTGAAAATTTCTCAATCATCATAGGGGGAGAATTTCATTTTTGAATTTTTGGTAGCAGTGTAGTCTATCTTGGTACTTGGTCCAACACTTAGCCATTTTTAACTAATTGTTGCCATCAATGCAAAAGGGGGAGATTGTTCGCAAGAGACAGTGCAATTGTCATCTGGTGTTATCATTGATGGAAACCCTATGCATTGATATGGTGCGCATATCTTTATTCAAGCCTAGTGATAGTCAGATTGAATTCAGTCAAAGCATAACAATGTATTTGGTAACTCAACATTCATTGATCCGTGCATACAGTTTAGGTTACCATTTTGTGTTGCGCATCTTACGTAATTATTATGGAGGTATTATCTATCTTGTTCTCAATACGCAGTGGCTCATACTAACTATCACAAGAGTTAGGAAACTTGGTTGACGTATTCTCAATTCTTCTTGTATTATGGCCAAATTTATAAATATATTAAGTCGCAGATGTATGTGAGTTTATTAATTGAATATCTACATTCATGCATATGTTTTTATGGGTCTTAGCCAAGTTTTGGCTGACCATTGAGGATACACAATGTATATATTTCCTTGTGTGTGCCGACAGTCATAATTTTGGTGAAGTCGACAAAGTGCAATCAAACCTCATGTAGCAGATATATATACTTGATCTTCTGTACCATTTTGGTGTGTGTACAAGTTGTGTGTGTGTCTAAATTGTGAGTTAGAGTAGAACAAAGGTGCGAATAAGAACAGTTTCACTTGTGCATAGAAGATCTATTTGGTGTGTATTAGAAGAGCATAACACTATTATAGAATTAGTCTGTAAGACAACAAATCAATTTTTGTACATAATCTAGAACTGTAATCAAGCATTTTAGATGCTATCATCTCAGTTCAAATATTCAGATGGTCTTAATCTGAACACTTTTCTTTGAGTAGTGAGCTCTAGGAAATGCACCTGAATGTAAGTGCATTCCCCTTTTTTAATCTTCATTTTTTAGTATACTCAGAACTATACTTGTGGGTTGGCCATCCATAGTGGTTTTTCCCCTAACAGGGTTTCCACGTAAAAATCTTGGTGTTATGGTGTTGTGTTTACTTCTCTGTTTATACATTATTGTTGAATGCTATTAATGTTGTGAAGTTAAACATTGTTAAAAGTTAATTATTGCAAAAAACTGATTCAACGTCCCTCTCAGTGTGCCTTTTTTCCAACACAAAATATATAGTCATTAGTAATTAATATATTGTCTAAAATATTAGTATTATTATTATCATATAATCATATAATATAATATATAATATAATATATAATTATTATATATAGTTTATGATTATTTTATATATTTATTAGTAATATATAATAATATGATAATGGGAAAATGGAAGAGAGTTGGAGGTCGACATGAGGGTTTGAAGCACTCTGCAAGTAGGATATGTGCGTGCATGTGAAATCTCCCTTCTCTGGAGGAGGCTCATCCCTCCTCCATGTTTGCTGCTCATTTCACTCTCCTATGGATTGTCCTCTTGCCGTTGAGGTGTAATCTTTATTTGTGCTTGCATGTCCTATGGGGGTCGGGTATTTTGTGTCAATGACTAGGCTTGGGTGTGGCCGCATGTGTGGCCCTTGTGAAAGATTTGGAAGTGATGGCCAAGGATATAGATCCACTAGATGATAATGACATTAATGCCTCCATCCCATTTGTTAATAATGTTGCCCCAAAATATTTTCGTGATATTGTTGTGGGTAAAAGAGGAAGGTTTCTAGTGGGAGCTAAATTCTCACTTCGAGGTCCTGACGAGGTGGAAGAGAATGATAAGGTAAGCATTCCCCAACTTCTCCCATGAAATAAATTTTGATTCCCAATAATGCTTTGGATTAAGGAATTGTAGAGGAGGACAATAGATTGTTAAAAACTGCCATTTTCTTTGTGACCATCAACTCTAATAGGGTTCTAGACAAAAAATATATGAAAGAATCATTTTCTAAAGTGTGGGAGGAAAAGCTTGGGATGTAATTTTACTATTGTCACATGATTCAAAAGGTTTTATATGTAATTTTTTCTGTAACCCTAACTCACAATTGGAGGCAATTAATTTTTTTTTTGGAATGTGGGTAGGATGGTTTTTTGGGCTCTAGCCTGGAAGCTAGAGGTTGTGGAAGAGGAAGTCTTGACCCTCTCCAACCCTCGATCGCTAACAATTAAACATGTCCCCCCGATATTATGGAAAAAAATTCCACTGTTGTTGGAACCATATGGGAATGTCTTAAACATTGATGATACAAAATCTCCTCTCCCTCATTTTGATGATCGGGTGTTGGTTTCCCTATCACCGGGAAAATATTTGTTGGAGATAATTGAAATTCATTTAAAAACTGGTAATGTGTGTTGTGAAATTGAAACCCTTGGAGGGATTAATTTGTGCTATTTGTGTAGATGTGAAGGTCACATAAGGAGGAATTGTCCTCTAATAAGAAACAAAACAAATTCCAAACCCAACTCAGGAGGGTCTAATAGAAGCAATAATAAAATTAATAAGCAATCCTCTAAAATGGAGGGCCCAGGAGAAAGTAAAGATAATAATGTTGGGGAATCTACACATTTTTTCCCCACCCCACAACAATTTGATGAGGTGCTTTCAAACCCAAACTCTAATAATTCAACAAGGATTAATCCTTCACAAGAGGAAAAATCCAATTTGAGAAACCATAATACAACAACAACACCTATAGAAGAAAGTTTAAACTCTCTTCTCTATGAATTAGAGAACAATTCAAAGGAAGGGAATAAATCTAATGAAGGGCATCTAAAAGAGAAGGAGGAATCTAAGCCTGAAGACCTGAGAAATTCAGATAGGCTATAAATTAACTTAAAATTGAATATACATCAGTTGGCTCTTCTAAAACTAAGGCAACATAAAGCGCCTAATGGCTCTAAACCTAAGGCAGATAAAGAAATTTATAATTTTAATTGTAAATATTTCAAAGAGAACATTGAGGTGGACCCGCTTGTAAATGTTTGCCTCCTAGATAATGACAATGAAAAGATATTACTTAACCCAAGAGGGGAAAGTAACACCCTGACAACTAGGGGAAGCCTCCAGGATCTAGATGAAATCCGAAGTGGGGGACCAACTGAAAATAGAGAAGTTGCCTAGGACTCTCTCCCTAATGAGAGCTTGGGGAATAGATCGAAAACCCCTAGATCAGATAAAATTATTTCATTTGTAGTTGGAAACAAGAAAGTGGATAAAATATTGATCCCCAACAATTCAGAAAATCCCCCCAACCCTCATGGTGGAGCGATGACCTCTGATGGTTTTGCATCACAATCAAGTATGGAATTTGCAGATGACATGTTTTATGTCTCCTAAGGATACCACTGATGGTGAGGAGACCCCCATGGAAATCACTATGAAAAAGACTCAGAGATACACGAAGAAGAAAGGCTTAGATACTTGTAAAGCCCCATTGGATAATGATTCCTCTCATCCTCAGAAGGATAAGAGAAATAAGCTTAGTGGGATCATCCCCCCTAATGCAAAAAGAGTGGAAGCAGAAACCAGGCTTCCTAAATTCTTTGATAATTTTCAGAGTGATAAAGGAACTCCCCCTAATGAAAAACCTAATGGAGATCAATTTTATTTCCTTGAATGTCTGGGGGCTTGAAACCCCTAATAGGAATCATGTGGTGAGGAGGTTCCTAGCTCAGAAGAAGGAGAAATATTTTTTCCTGCTGCAAGAAGTAAAATCTATTGGTTTCACTCTTGAAACAAGCCTAAAAGTTATTTGGAATGATGTTGCACAATACATTACCAATCACGAAAAAGGTAAAGGGGGAGCTACCCTATTTCTTGCAAACAAATGGGCCCAATATGTAAGCAACTCGAGAGTCTCCCCTTGCAATTGGGAAGTCTGGGTGGTTATTCAGAAAGACACATTCTATTTTTGGGGTATGCTCGGTCTATGATCCCAATGATTATAAATAAAGTATCACACTCTGGAATTGGATCTACACTTTACAGGATATCCCTTGGATCATTGGAGGGGACTTCAATTTTATTGAAAATGAGGAGGATAGAAGGGGTGGAATGGGTTTTTATTGGAAAGGGAATGAAAGATTCTATTGGAAGAGGATGAAATACAAGCTAAGGATTGAGGATCCTATTGAAGGCCAGAAGGAAGATACTCAAGCAATCTAGTTTACATGGTGCAACTCCTAGAAAGGGGGTAGAAGAATTTACTATAGGTTGGATAGATTTTATGTTAGCAAAGATTTGTTTTCAGCCTCTATGGTGAAAGAGGATTGCAAGATTGAGGTCTACACCTACACTCTCTCAGACCACCATCCCATTAGGACCAAGTTTTTTATGAGGAGTGGGGTGCCTAAATTTGATGGTTGTTGTAATAACTTCTATCTCAATACCAATCTCCTAAATGATATGGATTGTAGAAATTCTATTCTATGCCTTTGACAATAATAAGTGGATGTACAAATCCATGTCCCCCATTGATAGATGGGCATTGAACACAGAAGGATGGAGAACTCTTTTCCAAACAATTGGGAAAAAAAAATCCAAAGACAGTCGAAGAAAAGAGGTCTTTCTCCAAGACATGCTTCTCCAAGTTGAATCTGATTCACAAGCCAACCCCAAGGATGAAGCCCTCTCAAATAGATTGGCTATAGCCAAAGACTCACTCAAGAGGCTCTAGAATAGAAGAATCAAGGGGCTAAGGGTAAGAGCTAAGATTAATTGGTTGGATAATGGGGATAAAGGCACCAAGTTCATCTTCAAATATATTAAAGAAAAATAGGCCAGAGAACTGATAGACCTCATCTCTGTTGATGGGTCCCCAATGTCCAACCAAGAGGAGATAAGGAGGCACTTTTTACATTTTTACAAAGGCATATTCCCCTTGGATGAGGTAATGGAAGATAATAATCGGGAAAGGGAACATATCAAGATCATCATCCCAAATAAGATTAGTGAGGATGTGGCAATTAAATTGGGGAAAGAGATTACAAAAGAAGAGATAGAAAATGCTATCCTCTCCCTCAAGAATGACAAATCCCCGGGGGCTGATGGAATTCCGGCTGAATTTTATAAAACATTCCTTGATTGGGTTTGTGATGACTTGCTTCTGGTATACAAGGAAGCCTTGAGAAGGGTTCTCTTGGCAGCAAAATTAATAAAGGGGTGATCAAAATAATCCCAAAAGAAGGTGATAGATCTTTAATCGAGAATTGGAGACCCATTACTCTTTTAAATGTTTCCTATAAGATCTTGACTAAGATTCTAGTAGACAGGGTAGCCCTAATCCTCCCCTCCATAATAAACTCTACACAAATAGGCTTTATAAAGGGAAGATATATTCTTGAGAATTTCATCACCAATTGGGAAGTCTTGAATTGGGAAAAGGTGACAGAGTAGAATGCAACAATAATGCTGCTAGATTTTGAAAAGGCCTATGACAAGTTTAAATGGGACTTTTTGTTCCCGATGCTGCAAGCCTTTGGTTTCCCTAGAAGTTTCTATCATATGGTTAAAAAACTTTTCTAAGATGTCATTGCTCAGGTTGAAATTAATGGTGTCTACACTCAGGAGATTCCCTTGGAAATATCTATAAGGCAGGGATGCCCTTGGCTTCGACACTTTTTGTCATTTCTTCGGATGGCTTACATTATTTATTGAGGGAGAAATCACTTGCTCCAAGGGTAAGAGGAGTTTGGATTCTGGATGAAAATGAACTTCTTAATCTCCAATTTGTTGATGACACCGCCATTTTGTTACTGGAAGAAATAAACCTTATAAATATGATGAGTAAATTGGAATTTTTTTGCTTGTCCTCAGGTGCAAAGCTTGCCCCAACTAAGTCTTGGTTGTTGGGTTGGGAAGATAGCCCCCCAAACTAGATTAATAATTTTGGGCTGCAGTGGGGTGGCCCTTAGAAAAATTGTAAGGTATCTTGGGATACCCTTCACCATGGAGCCAAATTTGAAGGAGATGTGGCACTGGATTTGGGAGAAAATTGAAAGGAAAATCTCCAAGTGGAATAGGCAATTTCTCTCATTAGCTGGCTGATTACAAATCTGTCAAAAGATTCTCTCTTCATATAGCATCTACTTTTCTTTTGTGTGGTTCTTTAACTCCTATCAAATCAATGAGATTCAGAAAATAATAAGGGATTTCCTCTGGTCAAATGGGAAAGGGAAAATAAAGAGGCATGGATTTAACTGGGAGTGGTGCACCATTGAAAATTATAAAGGAGGGTTGGGGCTGAAAGACCTAAAGATGCATGGCATCTCCCTTGCATCAAGATCAGTCTTAGGGGCCTTGGAAGGGGAGTAACCTTGGAAAATCTTAGTCCAACAGAACATAATCAGAGATGTTACTAAGCGTGAAAAGGCTTGGAAATCCTTGCCTATATGTGATATCCTTAGTAGTGAGGAGGTTATGCTACCTGCAAGGTCCAATGTTTTTAGGACAATTTGGAAGGCCTGGGAAATGATGAAGAGGCATCTAGACAATCATTAGTTTACCGATGGGGACTTTGGGAATGTTCAGACCCATAGATCTATTCGGTGGAATTTGAAGCAGAAAGGGAAACCCTTGGCACTAATCCAAGGTTGCTCTGCAAAAGGGTGGGCAACCAAAGGAATTAGGCATTTTAGTGATATCTTGAAAGACGAGAGGCTAAAGGGATGGAATGATTTGAACATTGAATTTGGCCTGCCCCCCTCTAATTGGAGAACATACACAATCCTCAGAGAGGCTTGTAATTGGATAAATTTCCCTGTGAGGACCAAGAAAAATCCTGATCGGTTTAAATAATTTCAATGGAAAAGTGGCTCTAACATTAAAAAGACTAAGGTTAAGGAATTATATAACATATTAATAGGACACATTGATCTGACTAATCACTTGAATCAAACCTGGAAACTACAATGGGATAGAAATCAATGGCAAAAGGCCTTGCAAAATAACCGGGCCAGACAGATTGAAGCTAAACATGCATGTTTTATATGTCTCCTCACCTTACAAAAACTCTCCTTTAAAAGAAAAAATGATGACATTCAATATGCATCTTATGTAGAGTTCCAGAATCAATTGTTCATATTTTATTTGAATGCACATTTGCTAAAGAAATATGGGAAATTTTTTGTAAGAAGACATATGGGCAAACAATGGAAATTTGATGCCTGAGAAGATTTTGTTTAATCATAATACAAATATGGGGAAATCTGTGAAGCTATTTTGGTTGTGCTTGTCCTCTAATATTTTATGGTCTATTTGGAAAGCAAGGAAGGAAGATGTCTTTCAGGGGAGAATGTGATTGCTTACTAAGTCTTCTAGGAGACTCATCTTCTATAACATTGCCATGCAAGTCTATATCATGATGGGTCTCTCAAAGGACAAGTTTGGGAGTTATTTACAAGATAGGAAGGTCAACATAGACATAATGGAGGTGAGATATGGAGACTTATGGCTGGAAGGACATCCAAATGTGGATGTGTTTCTGAGGGCTCTATAGGCATTTTGGCAAGATCTTGCAGGGGGCAGAATAAGGAAGCTAAACACAAGGGGCAGTCAAATTGACCTTCAAATGAGGAGCTGAATGTTGCACATACCTTAATTGTTCTAAGTGGTGACCATGGGGCATCGTAAAACACTATGTGGACAGTCCTATTTTGCATATCCTTTTGATCAGTAATTTTTGTAATTATATATGTGTAGTGGATATACTTGTATATGTTTTAATATCTATATGATGTAACTAATATCTTTTTGACACAAGGATGATGGATCTCCTTTAGTCTCACTCGGCTGAGGATATTTTTTCTATCATGTAAAGGGATAGATTAGGGGTTTTCATATACTATCTAGTATTTAAATACATTGTAAGGGGGGTATTGAATTACTGCTATGTGGGACACTTGGATATGATGGTGGGATAAACAACCTGTCCATATGATCTGTATTTTCTACTTACTCTATACTTAATACAAAATAAATAAATATGATAACATATTATATAATAACAATAACAATTATTTAATAATAAACAATGATAATTAATATTAAATATATTATGTATCATTATATAAATATATTAATAATCAATGTTAAACATTATTAATATTAAATTTATCATATATCATTATTTGTGTGTGATGTTTAAATAATGATATATTATAAATTTAATATTAAGAATATCATATATTATTTATAATTATTAGTGTGCGTTGTTTTAATTTTTAAATTTCGTGTCATCTAAACTATATTTATGGAGCAATGGAAATAGATAGACAAACGTAAATGGAGATTGGAAGCGAGCCTCACCAACCATGTGGTAGAATTTCGCACGCCTTCTCTATTTGACAAGCTTGTTGACACCCGTCCTTGGTTTTGGCACCTTTAATTCTTTTGCAAGCCCTCATGAAGCGCTTGTGTGGTATGTGAGTATAATATTACTATTCTTTATTATATTATATTATTTATATATTTCTATAATATTATATATAATACAATTTATTTTATTATTTATTATATTTATAGTTTATTATATAAAATAATATAAATAAAATAATATATTATATATTATACATTATATAAATAATAAGTGAATTCTAATATATTATATAATTTATATTTATATTATATTATTACTATTCATAATTATGTTTAAGGTTGTGTCTAAATCCACAACAAATGTTTTTAGTAGAATATAAAAGGAAAATATTGATAATTATTATATTATAATTTTATAGTTTAAATTAAATGTCCTCCATGTGTTCAAAATGGACATGACTAACATTTTAATATGATAAATTTGATGCCCATTTGTAGTATTTGAATTGATTTAATGTCTTAATATAATATAAATAATTATATTAATAAATAGATTATATAATATATTATAAATATAAAAAAATAGGATATTTATATAAAAATTTATATGAAAGTCTACATCAAAATTTGTTCCTAAGAGTGAACCAATTATGGAACACACCTCTATATGGTTCATATGTGTCTACCCTAATTATCATACAAGTACAAAATAAATTCTTCGATTGTTCTTTTTACAACTCCTAGTTCCTCGTATTGCTCGTTATAATAATGTTCTCTTAGGGTAAGTGCATGGATGTGTGACACAATTTTGGCTCTTAAGATGCCACTTTTTTTTTGAAATTAGCAAAATTTGATTTGCACGAGAAAATGAATATAGTTATGCTCAAAATTTCAAGATCCAGCAAGAACAAAAGTTGAAGTGCTCCGAGTCTAGTTTCTAAACTACTAGTTTATTTTGAAATTAATGAAGATTAAGGGTCTCAAAAGGCGGGGAAATACCTGTTTTTATAAAAAAAATCAGTAGAGCAACTGAGGGCTCCCCCCTTTTTGATTAACTTTTTTTTAGAATTTCAAAAATCCCAATGGTGAGAAATTAGCTAACACCATGTAGTTTATCCTCATTCTTTCGGATAATTTTTTTAATGAATATAATATTGTATGAATTTTCAAAGTGGACACATCCTAAAAAGCTGAAATTTGAGCGTGCTCCCCCTATTTTTTTTTGAAAACTAATCAAAAATTGATTTTTTTCATCATGTGTAGAATGGAGTCTAGTTTCAAAAAATATAATTTTTTTCACGTTTCAATGAACGAGAAAAAATCTATTCTAAAACTAGCACATGTTGGTTTTTGTCCAAAAACAGAGGCATTTACAATAGAATCCATGTATCAAAACCTTAAAAAAATCAAAATGAAAAATAATTATATATTTAGATAGCTAAGAGAGAGCTTAATGCTATCACGGTTTTTTTAATAAACTTGCATTGAAAGACATGTAAATGAGACGGGGAGCACAGACGAAAATATGGGGAAATTTGGAAAATCCTATCAATTAACAATTCCAAAGCAGGTCATTTGGCACTCGCCAAATGACCTTCTTTGAACAAAACCTAAATTTACCCTCTTTGGTTGACAACTTTTATAATGCTTAGAGTGCACATTTTATGATCATAGATGGATAGTTGAGGTTTTACCTTTCATACACTCTCTAACTCATTACCCTAACTAGATAACTCTATCCCTCTAAAGTCTCTCTCTCTCTCTCATGTCTCACTCCCTCCCACGCGACCTAGCCCATTGTCTCTCAGTCCAATCCCCTCTCTTAGGTCTCTTTCCCTCCCACCTAGGTACCTAAATAAATCTATCTCACTCCAACCCCCTTTCTCACTCTCCCTCTCTCTCCTTATTTGGTCTTTTTGTCTCTCTCACTCCATCTCCCTCTCTTAGGTTGTTATCTTTATCTCTTTGTCTCTCTCTCTCTCTCAATTCTTTCCCTCCTACCCCCTCTCCCTCTCTTAGGTCTCTCACTCACTCCCTCCATCTCTCCCCATTCCCTCTCTCTCACTCTTCACTCTCTCTCTCTCTCTCTCTCACACTCTCTCTCGTATCTCCATCCCCCCTCTCTCTCTCACTCTTTCTCAGGTATCTCCATCCCCCTCTCCTCTCACCCACACACAAACCCTCTCTCTCTCTCTCCACTCCCTCTCCCCACTCCTCTCTCTCCTCAACTCTCTCCTCTCTTCTTCTCTCCTCCAACCCTTTCCCTCTCTCAATGTCACCTCTGCCTCTCTCTCAGGTCTCTCCTGGCCTCTCCTCTCTCTCCACTCCTCCTCTCTCTCCACTCCTCTATCTTATCTCCCACTCTCTCTCTCCTCTCTTGGGTCTCTCCTCCAGCCCCCCTCTCTCTCTCTCAGTGTCTTCATCCTGCCCTCTCTCTCTTTTCAGGTCTCCCCCTCCTGTCCCCTCTCCTCTCAGGATTCACTCCTCTATCTCTCTTCCACTGCCTCCTCTCTCACTCCTCTGTCTCTCACCCTCTACCTCTCCCTCTCTCTCAAGTATCTCCCTCCCACCACCTCTCCCTCTCTCTCTCAAGTCCCTATCTCTCTCATGCCCTCTATCTCTCTCCCACTCTCTCTCCCTCTACCTCTCTCTAAATTCTCTCCCTCCCACCCCCTCTCCCTCCATCTCTCTCTCTCAATTATCTCCCTCCTACCCCCTCTCCCTCTATCGGGTCTCTCTTTGTCTTTCTCACTCACTCCCTCTATCTCTATCGCACACCCTCTCTCTCTCTCTCACTCCCTCTATCTCTCTCCCTCCCACCCCCTCCCACACTCTCTCCCCCTCTCTTACGTATCTCCCCCGACCCCTCTCTCTCCATCTCTCTCTCACTCCCTCCATCTCTCTCCCATCCCTCTATCTCGATTACTCCCTCTTTCTCGAGTACTCCCTCTCTCAAGTCTCTCTCTAACTCCTCGTATCTTTTCCATCCCTCTATCTCCCACTCCCTCTCTCTTCTACTCTCTTAGGTTTCTCCCTCCCACCCCCTCTCTCCCACTTTTCCTCTCTCTCCTTCTCTCTCAGGTGTCTCCTTCCCACCCTCTCTCTCTCTCCCTCTCTATTAGGCTTCTCCCTCCCACCCCCTCTCTCCCACTTTGCCTCCCGCTCCTTCTCTCTCAGGTGTCTCCCTCCCACTCTCTCTCCATCTCCCTCTCCCTCTCCCTCTCTTAGGCTTCTTCCTCCCACATCCTCTCCCTCCCTCTCTCTATGTCAAGTCTCTCCCTCTTACCTATCTCTCTCTCTCTCTCCATCTCTATGTCTCTTCCTCTCTCTGTCTTTCCCATTCTGTCTCTCTCCCTCTCTCTCAGGTCTCTCTCCCACCCCCTCTCCCTTTCTCTCTCTCAACTATCTTCGTCCTACCCCTTCTCCCCCTCTCTATTTTTCAAGTCTCCCCCTGCCATCCCCTCTCCCTCTCATGTTAAATCGCTCTATCTCTCTTCCACTCCCTCCCTCTCTCACTCACTTTATCTCTCTCCCTCTCCTTCTCCCTCTATCTCAAGTATCTTCCTCCCACCACCTCTCCCTCTCTATCTCAATTAGAGGGTTTAGGGTTTAGGTATTAAGGGTTAAGGGTAGAGGATTTAAGTTTTAGGGATTATGATTTACAGTTTAAGGGTAGATGGTGTAGGGTTGAGAGAGAGAGGGGGGGGGTTGAGGTTAGACGATAGAGAGTTTAGGGGTTTAGGGTTTAAGGGTTTAAGGGTTTAAGAGTATAGGGTATATGGTTTAAGGGTAGAGGGTTTAAGGGTTTAGGGTAGAGGGTAGAGGGTTTAAAGGTTAATGGTATAGGGTACAGGGTTTAGGGTTTACAATTTGAGGGTTGAGGGTTGAGGGTAGAGGGTAGAGGGTTTAGGGTTTAGGGTTTATAGTTTCAGGGTAGAGGTTTTAAGGGTTTAGGGTTTAACCTGGTTAAGGGTAGAGGGTTGAGGGTTTAGGGTTTAAGGGTTGAGGGTAAAGGGTAGAGGGTTTAGGGTTTAGGGATTAAGGGTAAAGTGTAGAGGGTTTAAGGATTAAGGGTTAAGGGTAGAGGGATTAGGGATTGTGATTTATAGTTTAAGTGTAGATGTTGTAGGGTTGAGAGAGAGGGGGGTTGAGGGTAGAGGGTTAAGGGTTAAGGGTAGAGGGTTTAGGGTTTAGGGTTTAAGGGTTAAGGGTATACAATATATGGTTTAAGAGTAGAGGTTTTAAGGGTTTAAGGTAGATGGTAGAGGGTTTAAGGGTTAAGGGTATAGGGTACAAGGTTTAGGGTTTAGGGTTTATAGCTTAAGGGTTGAGGGTTGAGGGTTGAGGGTTGAGGGTTGAGGGTTGAGGGTTGAGGGATTAAGGGTTGAAGGTTGAGATATTAGCATATAGAGTTTAGTTGGGTTTAAAAGGGTTTAAGGGTTGAGGGTTGAGGGTTGAGGATATTGGGTTTAAGGGTAGAGGGTAGATAGTTTAAGGGTTTAGGGTTTAACCTAGTTAAGGGTTGAGGGTAGAGGGTAGAGGGTAGAGGGTTTAGGGTTTAGGGTTTAGGTTTAATTATTTAAGGTTAGAGGGTTTAAGGGTTTAGGGTTTAACCTAGTTAAGGGTAGAGGGTTGAGGGTTGAGGGTTTAGGGTTAAAGGGTAAAGGGTAGAGGGTTTAGGTTTTAGGGTTTAGGAGTTAAGGGTTAAGGGTAGAGGGTTTAGGGTTTGGGGATTACAATTTATGGTTTGAGGATAGATGGTGTAGGTTTGAGAGAGAGAGAGGGGTTGAGGGTAGAGGGTAGATGGTAGAGGGTAGAGGGTTTAGGGGTTTAGGGTTTAAGGGTTAATGGTATAGGATTTATGGTTTAAGGGAAGAGGGTATAGAAACCTAAATTTGACCACTTACATTTAGTCAAATTTATCCCTTTTCATCTAAATATCCTTCTACCCACATTAATTAAGTAATATTACTATTATTTGATTAATACCCCTAAATTCTTCTAAATCCCTAGGGTATTTAGTTAAATAATTAAATACCTTACCCTTTATGCCTTTCCTCCAAAGAATTAAATAAATAATGCATTTATTTAATTCCCTAAATGTCACATCCATCCTAATCCATTCTTAATCATAACTCATCTCCTAATCTCATCATTAGGGATGTGACACATTCCTAATCCATGATTAGGAGGTGTCACATCCTCCAAATTTTGCAAGTTGGTTGGGGCTTGGGGTTTGCATTCCTCGAGGTCACAGGTTCGACTCCGCTTTGTAGTGGGAAAAGACAAGGGTCAACTATCTTGTGTGCCAGTTCCTGCTCTGCTGACCCAGGGTATAGGAATGGACTTTTCCTCTAACCTCCTTGAGGTTAGATACATTATAATATTAGTTAGGCCTGATATAGGTGAAGTTGTTGTAGGAAGTTGGGCTTCTAGTCAGAATTTATTGGGGGCTCTTAATCCTTTGATCGTTCTATATATAAAATTTACTTTTGGGGCTATAACTAGAGGTTTTCTTGCTGGCTCTTTCCTATCGGTATGCCCTTTTGAGCCAGTATTTTGTACTATATACTTACTACTATTAATATTAAATATAGTGGACTCCCACTTTCACTTAAAAAAAACATTCACCTAATCATTGACTAAGTCTAATCAACCCTTTTGTCAACTCTCCCCACCCCCCAAGGAATTTTTAATTCCTTCTAAAGTCCTTTTGAACCTCTTTGATCTCCACCCTTTAGATCTCCACCCTTGATCTTCTCTCAAGAATGAATCTGGACCATTCATTCATCTCTCCTTGGCTAAATGGCTAACACTTAGCCATTTGGCAACCCTAATCACTATCAATTACAATCTAACACACCTTCAAGCAACACTCTCATTCACATCATCCAGGAACCCTAAGTATTCTAACATAATCTATCACATTCATCTCAACCCATCTCAAGCCTTCAATCTCCATAGCCATCTTTGCATCCAAATCAAGCATTTACAAGTTGTTATGTTGTTGAAATCGATCTAGGAGCACACAAAATCTAACAATCAATAGGGCCAACCAACCGATTAACTTGGACAAGGTAACATCGCTCTTTTCTTACATTTTTTCAAGTTAAACTCAGGCCTCATCCAAGGTGTTGTGTTTTCTCTTTCCTTGCATTTTGTCTTCATTTTGCACTTTAGGTTAAGAAACTTTCACCGCACACATTTTTGGCACGTCTAGTGGGACCCATGTCACGAGCCGTTGCTTTCACATCCTCTATTGTTTATATTTTTATAGGTTCAAATTTCAGTTACAAAGGAAAAATTGCAATCAGAGGCAAACTTGCCCACTCATACGGGCATTTCTACTTAAAGGGGTGAATCTGCCCCCTCTACAGGGGTGTGTCTACTTAAAGGGGAAAATTTGCCCCCTTTACAGGGGTGTTTCTACTTAAAGGGGTGAATCTGCTTGCTCTGAATGGGTGATTCTACTTAAAGGGATGAATCTTCTTGCTCTGAATGGGCGATTGTGCTTAAAGGGGAAAATCTACTTGCTTTGAATGGGAGATTTTGCTAAAATAGGAAAATATGGCAAATATGCCAGCTTTGTAGAGGCGAATCTGCTAAAAAGGGTGAATATGCTTGGAGAAACATTTATGCACCCTAGAACAGGCGAATCTACATCTACAAATAGAGGGGTGAGCTTGCCTCACACAAAGGTGAATCCAAAACCCTAATCTTCCATTTTCTGTCATTTTTCTTTTGTTTTCAGATACTAATCCACTAAATCAGTTGTTTGTGAGTGTCCTTGCTTCCATCTAACAATTTGTGCAGTTGTTTCTCATTCGTCCAAGATCAGTGGTCCAAAAATACTAACACATCTTTTGCAGAACGATCGGTCTGAGACCCTTAGGTAATCTGTTTGTTGTTTTCCACGCTAGCTAGGCAAAACGTGGCTCTAATTAGAGGGTCAATATAGAACTTTTTGATGTGCTTGTGAGTGGGTTGTTGAAGTATCCACTCTCCTTGCACCTCTTGGCTTTCCTGGGTGACAAGAAATCCTAGGTCACTCTTGTCAAATCAATTCATCCTAGGAAGTGCTAGTGCATTTAAGCTCTCCCCTTGCGCTACGAGCAAGCCTGGGGACCAACCGAGATGTCTAGTATATTCTTCCCTTAATGGGACTTCCCTGGAATTTCATCACCTAGGGGATGATCCCAACCACATGTTACTAATAGGGTATATAAAGGGGGGAGATCGAAATCTATAGCTCAATCCAGTCATGTTGTATCTAGTGGAGTGTCAAAGCTAGGGTGATACCTAGATAAGATGTGAAGAGTTGGTCCGAGTTTCTAGTACCTCATTAGAGCTCCCAACTCATGCTTGTAGATGGGTAGGTGTTGACAATTGAGCCCCACGTACCGTGCATATAACAAGGACTCACGAGATAGCCTTGTTCAGCCTAGATAAACATCCTTATCATTATTCTTAGGATTGTGTTTCCTACTTTTCTTTTCAATTGAGTTAGTCCAACCTTCTATCTGCTATTTTTCGTGCTTGTCATCTTTTGCCACAGTCCCCCTTGCTTCTCACAGGGGCGATTCTGCTCTCTTGTTTGGGTGAATATGCTTCTAGGGGCAATTCTGACTAGTTGTTTGGGTGAACCTTCCCTCAAAGTTAGGCTAATCCACTCGAAAGGGTGATTTTTCCTAGTCTATTTGGGTGAATCTTCCTGAAAGGGTGATTCTACCTAGTCTGTTTGGGTGAATCTACTAGAAAGGGCGATTCTACCTAGTTTGTTTGGGTGAATTTACTAGAAAGGGTGATTCGTCCTAGTTTATTTGGGAAAATCTGCCTGAAAGGGTGATTCTACCTAGTCTGTTTCGGCGAATCTACTTGAAAGGGCGATTTTGCCTAGTTTGTTTGGATGAATCTTCTTGAAAGGGCAATTCTACCTAATCTGTTTGGGTGAATCTGCCTAAAAGGGCGATTCTACCTAGTTTGTTTGGGCGAATCTACCTGAAAGGGTGATTCTTCCTAGTCTGTTTGGGTGAATCTACTAGAAAGGCTGAATCTACCTTTAGGGCCAAATCTGCTTCCTCCAGATGACCAAATATGCTTCCTCCAAACAAACAAATCTACTTCCTCTAGAT
Organism: Sequoiadendron giganteum; assembly: GCA_007115665.2. NCBI lineage: Eukaryota > Viridiplantae > Streptophyta > Pinopsida > Cupressales > Cupressaceae > Sequoiadendron > Sequoiadendron giganteum. Next base: position 150,843,668 of record VCHN02000014.1, on the reverse strand, counting down.
GACCGAATCCACTTCCCCTAGATGACCAAATGTCCTTCCTCTGGATGACAAAATTCGCTTCCTTTGGACGACCAAATCCACTTCCTCTGGATGACCAGATCTGATTCCTCAGGATGACCAAATTCACTTTCTCTGGATGACCAAATCCACTTCCTTTGGATGACCAAATCTACTTCCTATGGATGACCAAATCCACTTCCTCCAGATGACCAAATCTACTTCCTTCAGATGACCAAATCCACTTCCTCTAGATGACCAAATCTGCTTCCTTCAGATGACCAAACCTACTTCCTCCAGATGACCAAACCCGCTTCCTCTGGATGTCCAAATCTGCTTCCTTCAGACAACCAGATCCGCTTCCTACTGATGACCAAATCTGATTCCTATGGATGACCAAATCTAATTCTTCAACCAAATCCTCTTCTATAGACAACCAAATCTGCTCTTTCAACCAAATCCACTTCTACGAACGCCCAAATCCGCTTCTTCAACCAGATTCATTTACCATACAAAATATAGAGGGTCAATCCTTCATGCCACAATTAGCCTACGTCTTCCTCAGTCCAAAACCATATTCTAATCATTTCTCTTCTTCCTTTTCATCCCCGAACCATCCAATTTTTTAAAAAAGCTAGGAATTTATTTACCCTGACTTGTCGGGGTCATAACTTTCTACTCGGTGATCATAATTCAAAACCGTTTACACCATATAATCCCATCCACTCATATAATCCCAATCCACTAATCCCTAATCCTTCATCCATCCCTAATCCTCCATCCATTCCCATCACCCCACCTAAACCTACAATGCCCAAAGATCTCCTTCTAAATGTCATCCAAGGACTCATGACAAAAGAGGCATCCCCAAGTCCACATCTTGATGTTGTAGAACCATGCCTTATCACTCCATCATGTATGATCACTAGTGGTGAGGCCCTCCTCCATCCTACCTATCACTCCTATTATCACTCCTAGCACCACCAAAACTGTTGAACCCATCAAACCCACTAAATCCATTAAATCACCATCTTCTACTTCGGGAACCACTGAAACCTATGAAGACACCCAAATCCAAGCCACTCCCTCTAGCCCTTGTCTCGGTGAAGTCCAATCCCATGACCTTCATGAACCCTTTGTCCTTTCATCTCCCCCATTTGAGGAGTCCCTCAAACACTCCTCCATCATCATGCCTCCCACACAAGATGATTCATACCAAGAGCTTGATCAAAAGTCTACCAACATATCCCATCCTCCAAATCAATATCTTTCCAGCCTATCTACTCCATCTCAAGATCATAGACCTCCATCCATTTCATCTCATGATCTGTATCCTCAACCGAGTCATGATCCTACCATCCCATTGACCCCATCTCAAGATCACATTATTTCATCTATTCCATCCCATGATACCCTTTGCATTCAAGATCCAATCACCCCATCTCATGAGCCTTTATCACCAACTCTATATAATATAGATCCTGTCATACCACCTAATCCCTCTCTCGATCCATTATCACTCATTCCTCCTTATCAGGATCCTGCTATACCTTGATCTCCATCAACATTGCCTAGCCTTGTCACCCCAACACCGCTTTTATATCACCTTGGTAACATTACACTCATCCATGGTGGTCTCCTTGCAGAAGAAAAACAAAGCATATGCACCACCCATCTTCCTCCACCTACTAATGGACTCACATAATGATTCCAAAAGAATAAACATCCTACCATAGATCGCATTCTCAAGAACATGAATTATGAAGGAAATGGGCCTTCATGAGCAAGGTATTTTAGAGCCCATCCAGATCAAAGAACATCCAGGCACACAAGGTCTTGGATATATCTCCCAAGACTCACACTCCAAAAATGTTGGTACAACCTCCACACATCCTAAACGAGTCTATTCCAAAGGAATGAGAGGCACTTCCCATCGCACTACCAAACCATTTGTTGCCATCCCCCCTCCTCCATCATACTACCTTAAAAAAATCGTCCATCTTCCTCCTTCTTCCTCCAAGTCCATCTTGGGTCCTTATATCTCTCCATACACCATCACTCATCCTCCATCTACTGCATCTATTTTGGGTCCTTACATAACTCCATCCACCATAATACATACTGTATATACAACATCCATTTTGGGCCCTTATATCCCAAAATCACCTCCTCCATCTTATCCTTTTCATCCTCTCATCCATCCATCACCTACCCCTCACACAGCTCATAAAAATCCTAAATTCGTAACCCCTAATTAGGATTAGCAAAGGAACCCCTCCACGCATCCTCCATCCACACATCATTGTCAAAATCCTACGTCTATCACACCATCCACATATTCTCCACATCATCCATCACCTCATATCTACCCCATTGCTATTAAAATCACTTTGGATGCCAAAGAAAACGTGCATAAATTGATACTCCCACATGAATCTAAAGCTCCTCATGTCCCCTCAAAAAGACATGGTGACAAAAAGAAAAATCAAATCCATCCAAACGACCACAAAGGCCCACTAAAGAAAAAATCAAAACCATGTGGATCCCAAAGAAAAAAGATACAATGCCTTCAAATGCAAAATCCATAATGACATCCAAATTTTCTAATCCACCAAAAAATATTCACATCCTCCATCTCCTAAATCTATTTTGGGTCCTTATGTCCCAAAATTCACTATCTGAACTCCTCCATTATCCCCACACTCTCCATCCATTCATCCTCCTATCCTTTCACATCCCTCATAACATGTGCCAATTTTGGTCTTGAAAACCTTCTCCCATCACACATCCATTCCATCATTCCATCCATATTATTTCCAGCATCCCCCATCAAATCCCTTTAATCCATCCTCTTGCATAATCCATCCATTCTAATAAGGTTGTCCCAATATCTAATAGTCGCTTTACACATGGGCTCTTTTTACCTCATATGGAACTTGATGCTTGATTCCTTCATCTATCCCCTTTTCACATGTCTTTTGAATCCATTTATCCATTTATCCCTATCCTTATCCATCTCCAGCCATATTTTTGTTCAAAAAGTCCGAAAAGTCAAAAGAATCAAAAAATTAAAAAAATAGTAAAAATAAATAATTTGTTCAATGGTGAAAATTTGGTAAACAAGCATCTTGGATAAGTACCATGATGAAAACCTAGAAAACAAGTGTCATGCGTAAATCCCCCATCTAGTTTACTTCCACAATTGGGGGTAACTTCCATCTATGCATTCCCTTCCTCTACCCCCTACATCTGCCAATCATCCACATCCCGTCCATCATAACCAATTTGTATCTAGTCCCTCCATCTTCCTTGTGATCTTGATCAAGATAGGGGAATATATATATGCTTTGGAAACCTCTTGGAATACATTCCCCTCATCCATATGTTGTCATATCCCTTATCCTCCTTCATCTTCCTTCCTTATACATGCATCCATCTCCCTTCCTTATCTATATATCCTATCCATGTCTATCTCAGTAGCTTATCTATCCATCCTTCTATATGCCATCCCTCCTGCCTCGTCACGAATGACATATCTAGAGTAGGGGAATCTCCTTCTTTGTGACATATTCCTTGGCAACATCATCCGTCCATCCCTCCAAGTAATCCCTTCTATCTCTCAAATACTTATCCCCCTATCCACCCATCCACTATTCCTTTTCCATTTTATCCTCCTTATCTCCCCATCCATTTATCCCCCATATTTTTAAATTCTTATCCCTCTATCCATCTATCCTACCATCTTTCTATCTCCCCATCTTTATTAATCCAGTTGTTTATCTCTATTTTTCCTCCTATCTTATAATCCCTTGTCATTGGTATCTAGCTATAGGCTACCCCCATTCAATCCAATGCCATTCATCTCATTATCATTAATCCTACCTATTTACCACATTTGTATCACCTCCTATAGCTCTTCATCACTCATCTATCCATTGTATCATCCTCCTAATTTATCTTTTGATGATTTGGATAACTATCCCATTCCCGAGCTTAACACAATCCACATCCAACATATTAATCATCCCATCCGCATGGCCTATCCTGGCTCATCATTTTGGATCCATCCTTTTATCCACTTATCATGGTAATCTCATTATCCTTTGTCCATTGTATGTCTTTGGTCTTGTGTCAAACTATGTTGCCCCTGCACTTTCATGTACACAAGGTCGATCATTTGATCTACCCCTGGGGATGCTTCTTATCTGTTCTGTCATCTTCCATCATCTATCCCTAGCCTTGTTTCGAACTAGGTTACCCCTGTGATTTCACATAAGCAAGTTCAATCCTTTGATTTTCCCCCACGACATTTATCTATCCATCTTCATCATCCATCATAGTCCCATCATCCTCTTTCCAATTTTACCATGGCCTTTTATCAAACTATGAGGGCTCCGCGCTTTGCCATAGGCAAGGTTGATCTTTGATGAACCCTCAAGCTCCTAGGTCTTTAGGGTATGTCTATAATGTGTTCTTTCATCTTGTCGTGTCCTCAAGTACATCCCTATCCTAGCCGGTTCTTACAAACAAATGTCATTTTATCATCAAATTTAGTTATTTTCAAATATCCCACATCTCGTCAATCACCTAGTTTAGTCTCCATCCTTGGTCTCAACATAATGCATCCTTCCTAACAGACCACATCCATCCCATCCATCCTTTTGATCCTATGGCAAAGGATGTTTGAAATTTAATTGTGATCTTTTGATTTTTTTGACATTTTGTTTATCATTTGAGCTTCCTATTATGCCCTGTCGAGGTCACCACGATCCATTATATCATGGTGTGCTTTGATTGGTCAACATAGGGGTGGATCTTGATATTTTTGTCTCCTTTTGTCTTCTTGGTTGTCCCAACCAAAGTCCTTTCAAATTTGGGGTGTTGGGATAGCCTTCTTGTCTGTTGTGCTTGTTCCATGCATTAGACACATATCTGCCTTGGTTCCTCATACCTTGGCATCTTGTGCCTTGTGCTATATCAAATTAAGTGCTCATTACATGGCAACATAGTGTGCAACCATTAACTTGCTTGATTTGGTTATAATCCATTCATCCTTCATCACTATCCCTCATCTCTCTATCATATCCATCTGCATCCCTCCTCTTCCATCCTTCTCATTATTTCATCATCTCTTCAATCTTCTTAGGATAATAGAGATTTTTTATTCTAAGCATATTTTCATCCATCTTCTTAGGATAATATAGATTTGTTATTCTAAGCATCTTTTCTTCCATCATCTTCATGCATTTTAACAATCTCACATCTCCATCCAATTCTAATATGTGCAATCTAGCACAAATTATCTAATCACATCCTTGGTCTTGTTCCCAGCCTTGCTACAAGCCTCGACCCAATCCTCATCATCATCATCATCATCAAGATGTATCCTTCCCTATCCTTGGTTTTGTTCTGGGATGTATCTTTCCCTTGTCAACAACACTCTCATCATCATCATCATCGATATGTATCCTTCCCTATCCTTGGTGTTGTTTTGGGATGTATCTTTCCCTCGTCAACAACACTCTCATCATCATCATCGGGATGTATCCCTCCCTATCCTTTTGTGTTGTTCTGGGATGTATCTTTCCCTTATCAACAACACTCTCATCATCATCATCATCATTGGGATGTATCCTTCCCTAAGCTTTTGTGTTGTTCTGGGATTTATCCTTCCCTCATCACCAACACTCTCATCAGGATGTATCCTTCCCTATCCTTTTGTTTTTTCAGGATAATCATTCCCTCTTCAACAAAACTCCATCTATCATCAATCCATCTTGGCTTGTAGCCTGACTGGGGTAACATCATATTTGTCCTTGAATCCATTTGTGCTTTCTATTATCCCTTCCACTCTCTCATCCTCTCTTATCCACCACTTCACATCATCTTCCCATCTAATTTTTTATTATTTCATCTATTTCAAGAGCACACCCGTGTTCTCTCGAACCCGCATGTCCTCTCAAGGGGGCATCCTCTATCCCTAATCTTCATCTTCACTCCCATCATCTTTCCTCCTAGTCACTCATCGAATGACTGGGGCATCTTCCTTAATCTAATCATCTTCTTCCAAGTGCTATCTTTTAATCTTCTTTGAAATGATGCTACTTCGTAAAACCATCTCAAAGAGGGGAAAAATGTAGACACATAAATTTGGCCACTTACATTTAGTCAAATTTATCCCTTTTCATCTAAATATCCTTCTACCCACATTAATTAAGTAATATTACTATTATTTGATTAATACCCCTAAAGTCTTCTAAATCCCTAAGGTATTTAGTTAAATAATTAGATACCTTGCCCTTTATGCCTTTCCTCCAAATAATTAAATAAACAATCTATTTATTTAATTCCCTAAATGTCACATCCATCCTAATCCATTCTTAATCCTAACTCATCTCCTAATCTCATCATTAGGTATGTGACACATTCCTAATCCATGATTAGGAGGTGTCACATCCTCCAAATTTTGCAAGTTGGCCCCTAATCCTCATTAGCCACCTAACCTCCACCTAATCATTGATTAACTAAGTCTAATCAACCATTTAGTCAACTCTCCCCATCTCCCAAGGAATTTTTAATTCCTTCTTGTCTTGTCAAAGTCCTTTTTAGGAATTTTTAATTCCTTTTCCATCTCCCAAGGAATATTAAATTCCTTTATCTTCCCCATGCATATTAAAAAGAAATTTTTAATTCCTTTAGTCAACCCTTTGATCTCCACCCTTGATCTTCTCTCAAGAATGAATCTAGACCATTCATTCATCTCTCCTTGGCTAAATGGCTAACACTTAGCCATTTTAAAACCCTAATCACTATCAATCACAATCTAACACACCTTGAAGCAAAACTCTCATTCACATCATCCAGGAACCCTAAGCATTCTAACACAATCTATCACATTCATCTCAACCCATCTCAAGCCTTCAATCTCCATAGCCATATTTGCATCCAAATCAAGGATTTACAAGTCGTTATGCTTTCATAATCGATCTAGGAGCACACATAATCGAAAAATAAATAGGGCCAACCAACCGATCAACTTGGACAAGGTAACATCGTTCTTTTCTTGCATTTGTTCAAGTTAAACTCAGGCCTCATCTGAGGTGTTGTTGTGATTTCTCTTTCCTTGCATTTTGTTTGAATTTTTCACTTTAGATTAAGAAGATTTCACTGCACACAGAGGGTTTAAGAATTTAGGGTAGATGGTAGAGGGTTTAAAGGTATAGGGTATAGGGTACAAGGTTTAAGGTTTAGGGTTTACAGTTTACAGTTTAAGGGTTGAGGGTTGAAGGTAGAGGGTTTAGGGTTGAGGGATTAGGGTTTGAGTTTAGTTTGTTTTAAAAGGGTTTAAGGGTTGAAGGTAGAGGGTATTGGGTTTAAGGATAGAGGGTAGATAGTTTAAGGGTTGAGGGTTTAACCTAGTTAAGGGTTTAGGGTTTTAGGGTTTAAGATTGAGGTTTGAGGGTTGAGGGTTGAGGGTAGAGGGTAGAGGGTAGAGGGTTTAGGGTTTAGGGTTTTTTGGTTTATAGTTTAATGGTAGAGGCTTGAGGGTCTAGGGTTTAAGGGTAGAGGGTAGAGGGTAGAGGGTAGAGGGTTTGGGGTTTAGGGATTAAGGGTTAAGGTTAGAGGGATTACTATTTATGATTTAAGGGTAGATGGTGTAGGGTTGAGAGAGGGAGAGAGGGGGGTTGAGGGTAGAGGGTAGAGGGTAGAGGGTTAAGGGTAGAGGGTAGAGGGTTTAGGGATTTAGGTTTTAAGGGTTTAAGGGTTGAGGGTATAGGGTTTACGGTTTAAGGATAGAGGGTTTAAGAGGTTAGGGTAGATGGTAGAGGGTTTAAGGGTTTAGGGTTTAGGGTATAGGGTACACGGTTTAGGGTTTATAGTTAAAGGGTTGAGGATAGAGGGTAGAGGGTTTAGGGTTTAGGGATTAAGGGTTAAGGGTAGAGGGTTTAGGTTTTATGGATTATGTTTTACAGTTTAAGGGTAGAGGGTGTAGGGTTCAGAGAGAGAAGGTAGATAGTAGAGGGTATAGAGTAGAGAGTAGAGGGTTTAAGGGTTGTGGGTTGTGGGTTTATGGTTTAAGAGTAGAGTGTGGAGGGTTAAGGGTATAGGGTAGAGGGTTTAGGAGTTTAGGGTTGTGGGTTTATGGTTTAAGAGTAGATTGTGGAGGGTTAAGGGTATAGGGTAGAGGGTTTAGGGTTTAAGGGTTTAGGGTTTAAGGGTTGAGGGATTTCTCTCTCTTTTTCTTTGTCTCTATGTCTCTCTCTCTCTCCCACTCACTCTCTCTCTCACTCCCTCTATCTCTCTCCCACTCTCTCTCTCACTCCCTCTATCTCTCTCCCACTCTCTCTCTCTCACTCCCTCTGTCTCTCTCCCACTCTCTCTCTCTCTTAGGTCTCTCCCTCCCACCCCCTCTAACCCTCTCTCTCTCAAGTATCTATGTCCTACCCCCTCTCCCTCTCTCTCTTTGTCAATTCTTTGCCTCACCCTTCTCCCTCTCACATTCACTCCCTCTATCTCTCTTCCACTCCTTCCCTCTCTCACTCCCTCTCCATCTCTCTCAAGTATCTCCCTCCCACCCCCTCTCCCTCTCTCTCTCAAGTCCCTCCTCTCATGTGTCTCTATCTCTCCCCTCCCCCTCTCTCTCTCTCTCTCTCAAGTTCTCCTCCCACACCCTCCTCCTCCTCTCTCTCTATCTCTCAAGTTCTCCTCCTACCACCTCTCCCTTTGTTCTCTCATTCTCTCACTCAATCCTCTCTCTCTCTCTCCCACACCCTCTCTCTCTCAGTACCTCTATCTATCCCTCTCTTTCATGTATCTCCCTCCAAACCCCTCCCACACTCTCTCTCTCTCCCTCTCTCTCATGTATCTCCCCCCACCCCCTCTATCTCTCTCTATCTCTCTCTCACTCCCTCCATCTCTCTCCCATCCCTCTATCCTGAGTACTCCCTCTCCCTCCTGCCCCCTCTCCCTCTCTCAAGTCTCTCTCTCTTTCATTCCTTATATCTGTCCCATCCATCTATCTCCCACTCCCTCTCTCTCCTAGTCTCTTAGGTCTCTCCCTCCCATCCCCTCTCTTCCACTTTGTATCCCTCTCCTTCTCTCTCAGGTGTATCCCTCCCACCCTCTCTCCCTCTCCCATTCCATCTCCCTCTCCCTCTCCCTCTCTCTTAGGTTTCTCCCTCACACCCATCTCCCTCCTTCTCTCTCTCTCTCAAGTCTCTCCCTCCTACCCCACATCTCTCTCTCTTTGTCTCTATGTCTCTCTATCTCTCTCTCTCTCCCACTCCCTCTATCTCTCTCACACTTTGT